>OVBE01005193.1:0-22195 GCA_900406425.1 Iberis pinnata | reverse complement strand
GCAGGCCCGGCCCGTGGCATAAGCGGGCTAAGCCAAGGCTTAGGACCACATTTTTTTGGAAAAAATTTTGGGCCACATATTTTTCAAATATATAGGTCTTTGGGCCACATAGAAAACAATTCTAAATCCACAATATATGCATTNCAAATATATAGGTCTTTGGGCCACATAGAAAACAATTCTAAATCCACAATATATGCATTTGTTTTTCTTTTTTTGTCTTCTATCACGTTTTAATTATATATCTATATATATATATATAAATATATATATATATATATATTCTATCAATTTAGCATCCAAAACAAAAAATAAAAAAGAAATATACATACTTATATAAACCTAAGATCCACAATCATCTTAATTACCAAAAAAAATCCACAATCGTCTTAATCACATCCGCCGAAAGAAACTTCTCAAAACTAAAGTTTATCAAGAATTATATGCGTTCGATAATGTCACAAGAAAGATTTAATGGATTAGCTATGCTATCTATTGAAAGAACTATAATTAAAGAAATAGACTATGTGAGTCTAACGAATGACTTCGCAGGAAAAAAAACGTAAGAAGGGTTTTTTCATAATTTGTTTTTTCTTCTTATCGGATTTATCGTTTTTAACGATTTTTTAGTTGTTCTTTTTTAGTTCGATTTTTTTTTAATGATAGACCACTTTATTTTTTCGATTAGGACCACTATTTTTGTTGGACCGGTCCTGGCTGTAAGTCCTTTATCACGAGAGGTAGAAGCTCCGGTTAAATTTATATATATATACAAATAACAAAATATGAAAATAAAAAGTAGTGGGAACTACTTTTGAGATATGTGGCTAGTTTCACTACAAATTCTTTTTCTCTCCATACATCTTTTGATGAGTCTTTTTGCCTCCCCCATGTTAAATGTAATTGGTACATGATCTTTAGCTTCACTTTTTAAGCTATTTTTTATTTATTTATAATTTGTCTTCTTTTGGTCTGTTTTATTGTTTATAAAGACATGCAAAAAAGCAAATTAATAAAATAAAAATCTACCTGTTGGCCCATTTTTGCTTTAACTAGTATCAAAACCTTTTTTGGGTCATGTTATACCTATAGTAGATTCATATAAAGATATATCAAACAAATTAAATTAATTCTAGATATGATTTACTAAACCTTTTTCGGGCTGTTTATCTCGAATGAATTATAATGTAAAATTTTTTTCGTATATTCGACAAACCTGATTAAGATGGTTGAGAAATCCTCTGAATGATCAGCTTTTGCATATGAACTCTCAGTTTTGTTCAAACACAAATCTATACGTTTGGAGTTTTGTCTACGTCATTGTCTAAGAAAATTCAACAAGCGAGCGGATATCTTAGCTCAGATTGTGTGTCAATGCAAGAAAATAGTATTAATACTTGGCTGTTTCTACCTTTTGATAGAATACTATAAGTATGAGTTCGTATTTTAATGTTGTTTGGTCACAAAAAAAAATAGATGTGATTTTACAAAATATTATTGCATAAAAGAATATATTTTTTATAAAAACTTGAATTTGTGTGTATATACGGAAAATTTAGTGCCTTTATACAACTTTGCAAGACTTTTCTTAAAATACTTTTTTGAGCTTTTTGAATTGGTCTAGTGCGGTCTCTTTTTTATATAGTGATGTTGTCTTCTACATGGGCCTTAATAAATGGGCCCACACAGCCCACTCGATTTGACGAAAACAGTGTAAGAAAAAAAAAACGAATTTTGTACGGACGGCGAGAACTCTAACAGAATCGATTCCGGCGAAAATGCCAGCTCCGATCTCCGCATTTTTCTCGAGATCCATCGGTTTCCTCCACCGTTCAACGCCTGTAATAACAAGTACTCGCTATCTCTCCGCTTACGCTTCTCCCGAGCCTCGGAGGAAGAAGCTAGATCGGATCTCCGACGAGTTGCTCAATCTGAACAGAATTGAGCTTAACGATTACTCAATCGTTTTCAGCCATAAAATCTGTCTCCATCAATATGGTTCCGCCGTATCAGGCGGTGATGCCGTCACGTTCAGTTCTGCAGAGACAGCGGAGAAGAGAGCTTTCGATGTGAAGTGTTGAATCTAGGATCGTGGATCCTGGATTTAGGTTCGTATTTAATAAAAGGGATTACAAGCGAAACAATGAGAGGCGCGTCAACAAGTCCGACGCGCTTAAATAGATAACAAAAGTATTCAGGTCGTCGAAAGTGTTCAGATCGTCGAAAGGTACTATGATTCTCTCTACAGCTTTCAACATGAAGCTAGAGGAATTTGAGGCTACTATGAAGATCAAAGTCATAAAGGAGATTAGATCATTCACTGAGCTTGGATTGAAAGAAGCTAAGGATCTTGTTGAGTAATTGTGAAGAAAAGTATCACCAAAGAAGAAGCTAATCAGATGATGGAGAAACTCAAAACAGCAGGTTGTATAATAGCTTTAGAATAAATAGAATAATTCTGATATTGAAAATCAAACAATCTGAATATGTTTATTGAGATGATTAAAGATGTTTGCCTCTGTGTTTTAGCTTGGTTGCTGTATCATCTTCTTCTTCAAAACTGTAATGCCACTTCTATCAGGTAATAACTTCTTTATGTAATACTTTGAATTTCTAGAAAGATTGATTCTTTGTCTTCTGATCTCTGGTATCATCTCAATTGAACATTCTTGAAATCCACGTCTTACAAACCAATCCGCTGTTCGAGTTGTAAGTAGAAACAGTCTCTCTAATCCGAGAGACGAAGCTTTCTTCTCTATGTAATCTGCATAGATAGATTGTAATGAGTGGCATTGAGGTTTTGCAGACTTAAACAGAAATGTTATTGAGTTGATCTTACCGAGTAGCTTATCGCCTTGGCCTTGACCGCGACAATCTGATGCAACCGCAATTGCAGCAACTTCTCCACATTTATCTTCAAAGAATGGAAACAAAGCTGCACAAGCTATGACTTGACCTTCTCTTTCCACAACAACAAATGAGTTCAAAGCTTGTAGTAACTGCAGGCAAAAGATCAAAGTTTCAAGAGTGTTAAGAAGTCTCAAGCCGACAAAACAATGAGATGTGGATAAAGGTTAAGGCTTTAAACCTCTTCGTCGGTTCTTCGAACCAGAATCCCGGATTCCTCTAAAGGTTTGATTATATGTCTAATTCCTGCAAGATCTTCCTCTTTGGCATCTCGGGTTCCTTCGTAAACATCACTGTGTAGCGCGCACTGGAGAATGTTAAATTAGGATGAGATTCGAGTGAGACGAAAAGGAATGGATATACCTAGCAACCATAGTACCCAATCCATCTCTTTTGAAAAGCTCCAACAATAGAACTCCACTTATAGTACCATCTAGTAAGTGAACTCTTTTGACTCCACCCTACAAAGCAAATGGTTTCGCGTTTAATGGTGTACCAAATTGAATCAAAGAGGAAGGTTTTAAACACACTTACTCTGCAGACAAATGCTGCTGCAGCTAACTCAGAAAGATAACCGTTTAAACGGCTTAGTCTTTCTTCACCACCGATAGCAAAACCTTGCTCACCAGACCACAATCCATTTCCATTTTCAAACCCAACACCGTTCTGAAAGAGCGGTGTGTGGTTTCGTTCTCCCCAAAACGCTGCTCTCCCGTTTTGAGGCTCGGGATAACCGATCCTTCCATCTCCTACAGCCTTTACATAATTTGCAGCTATGTCACTTTGTTGAGCTCGTTTTCTAACTAACATATCTGCTTCTGGAAGTGTCAAGAAACGAATAAGATGTCCACTCTCATCAAGAATTGGACCATCCATTATGCAAATAAGTTTATCTGCTCCTATAGCTAATGCACAAGCTGTAGCAACCTCATAAGTACTGCAAAAAGTAAAAGGAAGTGAGTAAACTTCAATAGTGTAAGTAAGCATTACTCTTAGAAGAACAGAGAGTAAGCATACTTGCAATTTAAGACTTCTCCAGAGCTTGAGTGGCCTAAATTTCTTAGCAAAACTACAGAACCACCATCAAGTCTTTCACAAATCCTTTCTACATCTATCTTCTTTACTTCACCTGTTGCTCCAAAATCAACACCATCAACAACACCTCTCCTCTGCACACCATCAACAACATATAACCAAGATGATCAGTCATAGAGATTCGAATATGATACTCGAGTTTATAAAAAAGTGGGAAACCTCACTTTTGCTGCAAAGAAGTTACCAGTATCAACTCTAACACCTATATCATGTAAACGACTACTATCTCCATGCCTACGGATATTACAAATCGAAGGTCTAGGAGATAATTTAGCCTCAAGCATCACTGATATTGCTCCTGCAGCTTCTTTTGCAGCTTGTAAAGATGCTTCATCTGTTACTCTGTAACGACCTACATATGCAGCCTCACGCCCTGCCATTCACATAACCTTTAATCTCATAGTTCAGAATCAAAACATGTGACAAAACTAGAGACAAGGTTCTTTGATTTTCCAACCTCTCTCAGTTAGAAGCTCATCAATTTGCTCTTGAGTTCCAGGAACTAGAACAAATCTTATTCCTAAATGATGAAGAAACGCTATGTCCTGCATCAAAATCACATTACTTTTAACTTTTGATTGAGACAAATAGTCGAACACCTTGCGTGCATCTAATATATTCAAAAGGGTTAAGTTAAAAACAGTGCCTTTAAAATAGGATCACAATAAGGACCAGAAATGATTTCGCCGGAGATAACAACGACGAAGGTACAGCCACGGTGAGCCCAAAGATAAGGCCATGCTTCACGAAACCACCGTACAAACTCTTTATCGTCTACAGGATGTTCAGCCTCCATATCTCCGCCTAACATATTGCATTTCGCCGTCAAAGAAGTCACAGAACTAACCGGTTTAAACCATGAAGAGCTAAACCGGAATTGACATGGGTTTAGCTTATTTTTGGGGCTAAATGATGAAAAATGCTTCCTTGTTTGATGAAATTGGAAAGGAACATAGAAATTCGAAGAAGAATCAACGAAAGCTCTTTGCTCCATCATATCTAGAGTTTCAATTGGAGAAATTCAACTCTGAGATTTCAATTTTTTATAGAACCGGTCAAAAGAAGCCGGTCTATAATCGGAGGAGGTAGGTAGTGTAACTTCTTCTTCTTCAAAATCTGTCAACTTTTGGACTGTTTGGTCGTTAGGGCTGAAACTTGAAGGTGTGTGGAGTCAAAGCTGTTCGGTAAAATTCAGTTATGTTATTAGTAAGGCTTTTATTATTTTTTACAGATCCAAGCCCGATTAAGTATGTTCTTCTTAACTTGTCAATATAATTTGTGAAGCCTATCTGGAATATTCATTTATTTAATGATAAGAAGAATTATCCTATTTTTTTTCCTCAATAAAATGTGATTAACAATAAAAAATACATTAAGAGAAATATAAACATTTTTACCAAAAATATTAAGATAGATTTGCTTCATCTTGGATGCGTGAATGGAGTCAAACCGATCCTTCTAAAGCTAGGTACGATTAAAACATACCAAATTTGGCGACGTTTTTGGCAATAGTTCACGCTATAAAGTTGGCTGAAATAGAAACGGAGAAGAATGAACATGATGAAAAGGAGACGGCTATGATAAATATTTTCTGAAGTAAGTTTGTATATTTTAGTCAGTTTGATGAATAATTAATTGCTTCAACTATACTGTCAAAATTATTTTTTGAGGAAAAAAGAATTATCCTAAAATTACGAGAAAGATGAAACGAATTCCCAAATTTGTATCCTACTAGCCTCTCTTGGTCAAATTGATTTAAAAAAAATTTGTACATAATTTTGAATTTCTACATTATAAAAATTAATTATAGATCATAATTTATTGATCTAATTTTTAAAAAATTATGTCACTATATTTTGAGATAGATTAGATTATGTATTGTATAAGAGGTTAAGTATTATATTTTTTCATAATATATTTTATAATATAGAATTTTGTAATTAGGTGGGATTCATTTTTTTAGTTAACAAAAATATAATAATATAAAGATTTAAATAAGAAATTGAAGAGTGTCGACATAAAAAATGAAGGGGTCCACAATTATAACCAAATAAAAATTGTGGACCCAATCCGTAAATATATAAAATATTAAACCATAAAACAAGCGTGTGGCTTTAGAGCTTCCATCGTCGTCGATTTCATATTTTACCATAATAGAAAAATCTCTGTTTTCTTTTCACATACGAATCCTAAAGATCTAATTTTGATTCTCTCTTTCTTGCGATTTTTCGATCTAAAGATTCTAAAGATCGATTTTTCTCGTTGGCATTGAAGATCCTGGTAAAAAATTTCCTGAAATCTTTCTTTTTGTTAAATCTTTTAGGTTTTAAGATCTGGGAAATTTAGGTATGATCAAATCTCTTTATAGCTTAAATCTTATTTCAGGAAGAAAAAATCAATACTTTATGTGATTACTAAGCTGAATCTGTACATTTATACTTGATCTCTCTGTTCCAATTTCTTTGGAAATTTGATCAAAATTAAGATTTAGCATTAAAAAATGAGACTTTAATGAATTAGGTTTGGTTTAGGAAATGGGTGGTGAAGGAGAGATCAAGGAACGTTTACAACATCAAGCTGAAACAATGGAGAAGAAACAGAATGTGAAAGGGAAGAGATTATGGCAAAAAGTGAAGTATCAATTAGTTGAATATCACTCATTACCTGATTATCTAAGAGACAATGAATACATCATTGGTCATTATAGATCTGAATGGCCAATTAAACAAACCCTTCTTAGCATCTTTAAAATCCATAATGAGACTTTGAATGTTTGGACGTAAGTAATCTAAATCAAGATTCTTGATTATTCACTTATCAAGATTAGGGGTGGGAAAAATATATGGAACCGAAAAACCGAACCGAACCAAAAAAAATAGGTTCAAAACCAAACCAAATATTTTAAATAACCCGAACGGTTCTTATCATTAAGAACTATGGATATTGGTTCGGAACCGAACCGAGGGAACCAATTGGAACCATAAGAACCGGATTTATAGGGTAAGTGTTTATACACATATATTTTAAAAAATTTCCGTTATTTTTGGATATTTTGGTTCTTTTGGTTATTTTCGTATTGGATATATTGGGTATTTTCGGTTATTTTGTATATTTTTAGTTTTTTTGGTGTATTTTTGGTTCTTTTGGGTATTTTCGGGTCTTTATATTTTCGGTTATTTCGGGTAAAATATCCGAACCGAACTAGAGCCACTACTATTTCGGTTCTCAAATAGTTCCAGTATTTTAGATCCAAACCGAACCGAACCGACATATAACATAACTGATTTTTTAGTGGTTCCTATATGGATCCTATATTGAAGGAACGGGAAGAACCAAAACCGAACCGAATATCCGAAAGCCCATCCCTAATCAAGATCAATAAACATTTGATTGATTGTGTGTGTTGTTGGGGGTTTTTGCAGGCATTTGATTGGGTTTTTCTTGTTTCTATCACTTACAATTTACACAGCAATGAAAGTACCAAGTGTTGATTCTCTACAACATCGAATACCTGAAATGTTGAAGAAAACAGATCTTCATAAACTTCAATCTGAGCTTGTCTCTCGTCTTCCTTCTAGTTGGAATGTAATGGAACTTCTTTATAACTGTTTACCTGAAAGATTCTCTCATGGAAACTACACTGATATGTGTGTTCTGGTAAATTCCAAAAACTCAGAATCTTTCTCCTTATTTCCTTACATTGCTCCTTAGTGGTGGGCGTTTCGGTTTATAGTTTTCGGTTTACGGTTTGGTTTCTTGGATTTTTCGGTTTTATAAAAACTAAACCCCTTTGAAATACGGTTTGGTTCGGTTTTGGTTTTATATTTTGGTTTTTTATTTAAATATCATTTGAAATTCAGTTCATGTTTTTCAAAACTAAAAGCTTTTATAAGAACTTCAGTTCGATTTCGGTTTTACTTTCTCGGTTCTGTTCGGTCCGACTTTTTCTCGGTTCCAGTTTATTTGCCTACCCTAACATTTCGGTTTCAAAATGTTCTCCAAGTTCATATCTTTTGTGTGTGTAATTGCAGCATTCAGTTAAAGAAGATCTAGCAAACATGATAGCTCCACTAATCTTCAGACCAATAACTAGATGGCCATTCTATGCATTCTTATGCGGCGCGATGTTCTGTCTATTAGCAAGCAGTACTTGCCATCTCCTCTCATGTCACTCCGAACGAGTCTCTTACATAATGCTTCGACTCGATTATGCAGGAATCGCGGCGCTAATCGCTACTTCCTTCTACCCACCAGTCTACTACTCATTCATGTGTGATCCATTCTTTTGTAACCTCTACTTAGGATTCATAACAATCTTAGGAATCGCCACGGTTCTTGTCTCTCTTCTTCCGGTTTTTCAAAGCCCTGAGTTTCGAGTAGTTAGAGCTTCTCTGTTTTTCGGAATGGGATTCTCTGGAGCAGCTCCTATACTACATAAACTGATTATATTTTGGGATCAGCCTGAAGCTCTTCATACCACAGGATATGAGATTTTGATGGGTTTGCTTTATGGATTAGGAGCATTGGTTTATGCAACAAGAATACCAGAGAGATGGATGCCTGGTAAATTTGATATTGCAGGACATAGTCATCAGTTGTTTCATGTTTTGGTAGTTGCTGGTGCTTTTACACATTATAGAGCTGGTCTTGTTTATCTTAAGTGGAGAGATATTGAAGGATGTTCATGAAAGATTTTTAAAAGTATTAAGAATTTTAGATTGGTATCTATTTTGTAACTTTGTTATGAAAAGTTTGGATCTTGTATATATATGTGAGAACATGTTTAATGTCTTTTTTAATATCTATCAAATTTTAATATCGTTAAGCTACTATATTTTATTTGAGAGTTTCCAAAAAAATTCTTCAAAATCGAAATATATATATTATTAATCTATAGGGTGTTATTCAAACAAGATTTTTAAAAAGTCTCATAAAATCTATTGTGATTTTATGGTATGTCTTATGAAATCTACCGTTAATAAAAATATTTTAAGTCAATGTTTTTGGTGAGAATGTTGAAAGTTGTAAAACAAATCTGTTTAATTTCTTCTATTCACATAAAATAATCTAAAAACTCATTAAAACATAAATTAGCTCAAAAGTTTGTTTCAAAATATTTTAATAAGGGAATTTTGGTATTATTTTTGTTTTATAACTTATCAGTTTCTAATAGAAGCATTTTAAAATCACTATAGGAACGATTTCAACTAGATTTAAGGAATATTAATTCAATATGCAACTTTTTCTTTGAGTATTTTAATCTCAAGCGTTACTAGACCTTGTGATTTTTTGGGTTAAATTTTTAGATGTTTTCGTTTGATTAATCACACAAAATCAATAATTGGTTCAACATGGTAAAAAACCAAGAAACTAGTTAAAATTATTTTAAAAAATCTTGCAACGAAGGACTGATACGCAGGACCGCTCAAAAATATTATGGACCTTTGGATAAAATACAATTTTAGGCTTCTTATTTTTTAATTTATATATAAAAAACTAAATAACACTATTAAAAATTTATGTATTAGATTTCAACCGTATAATTTATTTTAAAAAACTTTAAAATATACATATTCATGAGAAATTTATTTAAAAATAGATCCCTAAATCAATACGGGCTGGAGTCCCAGGATAGTCGCAAATGAGCCGGCCCTGCTGATATGGCAAGTAGCATGTTTACCATACGAATTAGCCTTATTATTCGAGTTTGGCTCGAACCGAAACGTAATCTCATCACATTCATAACTTAATGTACCATTCTTTGTATCCTCTCTACAATCTGTTAGAGACAATTTTGATTCAAACTTGCAACTAAGGACCGGACCGATTCAAAAATATTATGAACTTCTAGGTAAAATATAACTTTTGGACCTCTTATTCTACTAAATTATGTATTAATTTTGACCCTAAAATTTATTTAAAAACCTTAAAATATACATATTCATGAAAATTATATATCTAATTTTTCAGAAATTTTTAAAAATGTTCACCTAAATCAATAGAGTATGGGCCTCAGGACGATCGCATTCTCCACCCTCCTATATGAGCCGGCCTTGCTGATACGACAAGTAGCATGTTTCCCATTCGAAGACCCCGATTGAAAATGCTTATACCAAAGTAGAAGCTGTATGCAGCATAAACAGCATGCTGCAGAAGCAATATGCTTTTGTTTAATAGGCATAAAAATGTGATTATATAAAAACTTGCATCTAACTATTTGAAAAATATTTATTTTAAAATATTATATATAATAAATATATTAAATATATTTTATATTTATATCATAAGTTATTTTTAAATTTAAATTCGAGCCTGGTTCGAACCGTAACGTAGCTTTATCACATTCATAACTTAACATACCTTTCTTTGTATCTTCTCTACAATCCGTAAGAGAAAATATTGATCCAAACAGCACTTCACTTATGTCTTTGATATCTTCCTTTAACTCTTTCCCAATCGCATTCCTCATATCTTCTTCATTAGCAAACGCTGAAACGCTTAGAAGCTGAGGTGTGTCTAATTCGAGTTTTTTGTAACTACGTATCAAAATTCATATATAAAGATCTAAATTAAAATTATGAATATCAAAACAAAAATTAAGAGTAATTCCACAAAATGTCACGTTAGACCATCTCCATTAGAAAAACACTCCAAAGTTTTTTTACTAATTTTTTAATAGTTTTTTTTTTTCAAATTTTTATACATTTAAAATTTTTTGTATGTATGTATTTTCCTAAAGACCTAAAAATTGATGCTAAATGCCTTATAAAAATCATGAAAATATAGAGACATCAGCTTTCGTAGTGAGCAAAGTTTAAAGTCCAGAAACAAGGTTAGTCGTATCACTTGTCAAAACTTGGCTCTCAGACTTATGATTATCGCTGGTAAAGAGTTTTTACCCTCGAACTTTATTGTCTATGAAAACCGTTGGTTCTTTCTTCTATCTTTGTATTTACTGTCTCATCGATGCATTCGGTATAATGTTGTTTGTATGATGTGTTTCAACGGAGAAAAGGAATGATCTAACGTTTTTTTATTTGAATCCACGTTCGGATTGCTGTGGATTTGTTCATCTACGTCATGTGATTGTTCTAATAATGAGAGAAGTTTACTCTTATGTAGAGTGGATTATTATACATTTGTTTAAGAGTTTATTAATGAAATTTCCTTGGTTATATATTGGAGTTTATTTGCTTGTAGTTTCACTCATGCCCTTAGAAGTAGATCGATTCAATCACTGTGCAACTATCTTACCTTGTAATGAGGTCTTTATTAGATTGATTCTAGTTTGTTCTAACAATAAGAGCTTAATCTCTTGTTTTAGCTTTTTTGTCTATTGTTTTGTAGATGAAGTGTGGGTAGTGCAAGGCTTCTATGGAGATGTCTTTCCCCCTTCCAAGTTCCAGCTGATGGTTTGGATTCTTTGGAAAGCTAATGTTCTTCGTTCTTTCAATGTCTGGTGAAGAAGATATAGCTAGCATGGTGTATGAAAGAGGTTGTTCTCTTTGACTGTTGTGTTCGTCTCAATAACAAAGTCATCTTCTTTCCTTTTGTGGGAATCTATGTCAACGAGTTGCGAAGTATCTACGGTGTTTTGTTATGGTTAATTGTTATCTCTATCTTTACACGGTTCCTACTTTTAGTAGGTTAGCGACTGCTATAGTTAAGATTTTGTTGTTATTTGTAATTCTTTTCTTCTTCTATGGAATGTAAACTTTCGGTTTATAAAATATTACAAAAATCTTACTATTAAACTAAGGAGTAAGGACTGAAATTGCAACTTGGGTGTTTCTCATATGAAGTAGCCTTACTATTAAACTAAGGAGTAAACGTTTTAGAAATATTATACACTCGTAATTATTAAAAAAAATATTATTAAAAATTTTTTAATCATATATATCTAGCAATTCCTTGTTTGAAAGATAGTCCCTAGTAAGATCCTGCCATCAAAAAATGATGGAAAGGGTCAGAAAAAAAGTGATTTTCTTGAGTTTCCAAGTGACACAAATCACTATTATTAACCATATAAAATTATATTAGCTAGACTAAAAGTTTTTTAACTTGTCGCAGTCTCGAAACCCTGCTAATGCATCACCAGCAGTGAAGAAAAAAGTAACCTATATGTATGTCAATCCATCTCCACTATGTTTAGGTACTATGCAGATATGGACTAGAATGTTCCTTTTGATAGGTAATCTACTAGAACAAGAAATCAGAAAAACCAATAAAATATTGTAGAACTAATACAAAATTCTCAAATTAGTCAAACTTTTAAAAAGAGTCAAAATGCTACATACTTGCACATGATAGTATAATATAAATACATCAAAATCACAACACTTAACTTCGCATTCAAATAACTTTTTTCTTGTATAAATCTTTTAAAAGCTATACACTTTAAGTCTTAATGGAAGCAACAACGAAAAATTACTTAAATTCACTTTATTCAACTCAAAAGCGACCTTTAAAACCTTTAAAAAGACAAACAACATTATCATTATCTCCTTTGAAGCCAATGCATCCTCAAGTCTACAAAGTTGAGCCAGTTAACTTCAAAGAGTTAGTTCAGAGGCTAACTAGTGCACCTGATCAGCAAGAGGCTAAGGCTAAATCGGTCAAGATATTGGATGATGAAGTAAGGCAAAGCTCTTCATCATTAGTGTTTGATTTGTCTTTGTCATCTTGGGAAGATTTGTTTCTTTAAAATCATACAAATATAGTTACATATTATGTTATCTTTAGGGACATAACATTTGATTATCTCTTTTGAATTGCTTCCTTTAGCAGTAACGCTTGGGATTCTTGTACTTTTTAGATTTTTAATAATACATAGACAAAATTTAAACTATGATAAAGAATTAATACTAAAACTAAAACTATGTTTTTGTGCACAAGTTATGTATCTATCTATATATATTTTCACAAATCATATTAGACTGGGCATTCCGGTTTACGGTTCGGTTACGAATCAATTTTTTTTCGGTTTTCCGGTTTTTTGGTCTTATGAAAGCTAAAACCATTCGGTTGAAGGTCCGATTACGGTTTAGTTTTAATTTGGTTTTTTCGGTTTACGGTTTAAACGGTTTTAAAAAAACCATAAAATTCGTAAAAAAAATCATTTTAGTTCGGTTTGGTTTCATATTGTATTTTTTTTTTTGGTCACATATTGTAGTTTTATATGTGAAATATAAGACATTACAATCAACAAAAATAAAATATACATATGTTGTGTATATAAACTAAAATGATTCTTTCTTACATTATAAATCTAACTAATTATTTTATATAGTTAATTCGAAAATAATATATAAGTTTTACTCAAAATATTTTAGTCGAATATATATGGTATCAATATATATAGTTATATATAGTTTATTTAAATCCGAAAAAATATTTTTAGCCGACCTTAACCAAAACTGAAATATTTTTATTATGACAAAACTTAGGTTCACCCCTTCGTTAAATTCTCAAATTCATCATACTTCTTTACACCAATCATATTGACACCTATGATTAGTAAAAAAAAAGCACTAAATTAAATGATTATTTTCCAAAATATAAATCATATATCCAAAATATGAACCGTAACCCCCAAAATATAAACTCTAAACCAAAAATATAAACCTTAACCCCAAAAATATAAACCCTAGACCCCAAAACATAAACTCAAACCCAAATATATGCCTTAACCCCAAAATATAAACTCTAAACACCACCAAATATAAACCTTAACCCCAAAATAAAAACCATAAATCTCAAAATATAAACCTCAAACACTAAACACAAATGTAAACCCTAAACCCCAAAATATTTAAGGTTTATATTTTGGGTTAAATATTTTGGGGTTTAGGTAAATTTAGGGTTTAGGGTTTATATTTTAGGGTTTATGGTTTATATTTTAGGGTTTAGGGTTTATAGTTTAGGGTTTATGGTTTATATTTTAGGGTTTAGGGTTTATATTTTTGGGGTTTAGGGTTTATATTTTAGGGTTAGGGTTAGGGTTTCTATTTTAGGGTTTAGGGTTTATATTTAGGGTTTAGGTTTTATATTTTAGGGTTTAGGGTTTATATTTTAGGGTTTAGGGTTTATATTTTGGAGTTTAGGGTTTAAGGTTTAGGGTTTAGGGTTCATATTTAGGGTTTTAGGGTTTATATTTTAGGGTAAAGGGTTTATATTTTAGGGTTTAGGGTTTATTTAGAGTTTAGGGTTTATATTTTAGGGTTTAGGGTTTCTATTTTAGGGTTTAGGGTTTATATTTGGGGTTTTAGGGTTTAGGGTTTATATTTTAGTGTTTAGGGTTAGGGTTTAGGGTTTAGGGTTTATATTTTAGGGTTTAGGGTTTGGGGTTTAGGGTTTATATTTGGGGTTTTAGGGTTTAGGGTTTATATTTAAGGGTTTAGGGTTTATTTAGGGTTTAGGGTTTGGGGTTTAGGGTTTATATTTTGGGGTTTAGGGTTTATATTTTGGGATTTAGGGTTTATATTTTGGTTTAGGGTTTAAGGTTTATATTTTGGGGTTTAAGGTTTTTTAGGGTTTAGAGTTTATATTTTAGGGTTTAGGGTTTATATTTTAGGGTTTAGGGTTTATATTTTAGGGTTTAGGGTTTATATTTTAGGGTTTATAATTTATATTTTGGGGTTATAGGGTTTAAGGTTTATATTTTGGGTTTAGGGTTTAAATTTTTTGGTTATGGTTTATTTTTTGAGGGTTAGGATTTATATTTTTGGGGTTAAGTATTTAGGATAATATGGTTTATATTTTGTTTAGGGTTTATGTTTTGGGGTTTAAAATTTATTATTTGGTGTTAGAGTTTATATTTTGAGGTTTAGAATCTATATTTTTGAAACTAGTCATTTAATTTAATTTTTTAAGATGTTTAAATATGGTAAGGAAAGAGCTTTTTATTATATGATAATGTGTATATTCTATAGACAAGTAGAGTGTTTAATTTGTTTGTATAGTTACATAATTTAGTAGTCAAACATTTCACGAGATAAGTCTAACACCGATTCCAAAATCAAATGTTTAAGAAAAATTGTAAAACAAAATTTTAGGTTTACAAAATTGTTATCCACAGTAAAAAAAAATCTATCCACTAAAACAATATTAAAATCCGCAAAAAGAGTCTAAGTTTTTAAAAAAAATTGTTGCCAAATTGATCAAAAATTGACTATTTTTACGGTGTAAAAAACATGTTGAACATGATACCTCTAACGATCAAAATAGACAGGATATCCTATTCGGTTTATTTTTCACAATTATGTAAGTCAACATTTGTATTTAATTTGGCCATATAAAATCTATATCCATCAAATAATTTTTTATTTTAAATATGTCAAAAGAGATGTAAAAGTTTGTATATAACAAGGTTTAAAAAATTGTTGCCAAATTGATCAAAAATTGACTATGAATATTTTTACATTGTGTGAAAAACATGTAGAACATAATACCTCTAACGATCAAAATAGACGGGATATTATGTTCGGATTATTTTTCACAACGGTGTAAGTCAACATTTTTATTGAATTTGGCAATATAAAATATATCCACTAAATAATGTTTTTATTTTAAAATCTGCCAAAAAATGCAAAAATTTTAGGTTTAAAAAATTGTTGCTAAATTGATCAAATACAAAATCTATCTCCATTAAAAAAATTATTATTTTAAATTCCCCAAAAAGAAAATGTGAAAATTATAAATAAAAACTTTGAGGATTAAAAAGTTGGTTTCCAATTGATTAAAGTCTACCGATTTTTACGTTTTAGTATAAAAACAAAATGAAACAAAAGCTAAACATAATATCTCGTTAGGTTTGTTAGCTATATGCAACATAATAGTTTTTTACTAATAGAATTTTCTTAAACTTATTTGGCGATATTAAATAAAAAAAAGTTCATCAAAAAAAAAAAAATCATGCTTTGCCATAATTATACCAAACTACTGGGAATATCCGATTTAACTTCTCATAACAATTTGTTATTTAATTAATTTAAATTTAACAAATTTACATTTTGAACCTATTAAGTAGGTGTTTACTTACAATTAATAATAAATAAATAAGTCTTTTCTAATCAGCTTCTTAACAAAATAACAACTAACTTTTAACTTACTTAAATCATGCAAAAATGCAAGTATATCTTAACTTTTAACTTACTTAAATCATGTAAAATGCTGTTAACAAAAAAAAAATCATATAAAATGCAAAATAACAACAATATTTTCACTTTCAACATCATGCAAATGCAAAAAAAAAAAAAAAACCATATTTTTCACTTTTACCTTACTTAAAATCTCTGTAGAAATCAAAAGTTCTTCAGTTTTTTTTTTCTTCCACCATCTCTGTAAATACAATCTGTAAATGAAAAAGAGAAAATTTACTTTGATTAGGAAAACAAATTTTCAAGAACACATATGAAGCAAAGAAGGAAAAAAAAAAGAACCTTTAAAAATTTCTCCAGTTGATTTTTGTTCTTTCTCCGGTGGATTTTTCTCATGCAAACATATAAACAACAAGATTATATTTGAAAGAAAGGAGAAGAGGATTTGTGTATTTTGTAAAGCTTAATACAAAAATGATTTTCATTTTTTTGAAGAGATTTATATAAGGTAAAAAAATCCATGTTACCGTTAGACTTTTAAATTTTAACATGTTACCGTTAGACTTTTACAATCACGGAAAACGTTAGTTAAGGAATCCACAATTTTCAACTTTTCTCATTAATATTTACTTTAAGGCTAATTGATTAAGCAAGAAAAGTTGAACTTGAACAACCTCATATTAAAGAGGAATGTTGAATAGTTAAACGTTAAATGTTTAAAATCATAAAAAAAATTTTAACCACACAAAATAAACTCATTTCTATCTTTAAACTATTTAGAGCAAGTCCATTAGAAAGTCTTAACTAGTTCTTATGTGTATTTTGATTGTATTAACAGGAAAAAATAAATATTTTAATTAGAATAATACAAAAGTTAGTCCTTAGCTAAACATTTTAAGATCACTTAAGAACCGCACACATCGGATTGTGATTGGCTCGGTCATTTTAGTTTTTTTTCTTAGAGGTTGATATTTAAACCGAACCGAATAAACCAAACTGAACCAAACCGAAAACTGAACTAAAATAAAATTTGTGCTGAATTAAACCGAACTAACCGAATAAATCGAACCGAACTAAATTCGGTTGGGTTCGATTTATTCGATTCGGTTAAAATGTCCAGGCCTACTTGATAGTGAAGGCTTCTCTATAAAGATGTATTTGAACTTTTTTTTCATTTAAGGATGGTTTAAATATGGATTAAAAGATAAAGTTAAGATTTTATATTTTATATCAAGTTTTATTAGTAGAAAAAAAAGTTTCATAAAATATATCCTTAATTACTAGTATTATTACTTCATCATATAAGAAAATTTGTTTCTAATTTACGATATATATCTACTAATAAACCTAATATTTCATTATCAAACATTTGAGTTATTATATAAAAAAAAATCTTTATAATGTTGTCGTGTTATCACCCAAAATCATTATATTTTTAGCTCGTGTTTATTTTTAGTCGTATGATAATATAGTTATGTTTTTTTCTTTCTTCAAAATTATCATAAACCTTTTCCTTATACGTTAAATCTATTAAAAAATCTATTAATAAAGAATTAATTACGCTTATTTTTTTTCTTCTTAAAGAACAACTGTTATAATTTGTTTTTGACACTTTCCAGTTTCCATCTAAAAACTCATTAAAACAAAAATTTGCTCAAAAGTTTGTTTCAATATACCTCTCCTCATCTAATTTTTTCTTAGAGTATTTTAATAATTTTCGTATTATTTTTTTTATAACTTTACAGTTTCTAATAGAAGCATTTCGAAATCACTATAGCAACGGTTTCAACTAAATTTAAGGAATATTAATTCAATATACAACTTTTTCTTTGAGTATTTAATCTCAAGCGTTACTAGACCTTGTGATTTTTTTTGTTAAATTTTTAAATGTTTTCCTTTGATTAATCAAACAAAATCAATAATTGGTTCAACATGGTAAAAAAGCAAGAAACTAGTTAAAATTATTTTAAAAAATCTTGCAACTAAGAACTGGTACGCAGGACCGCTCAAAAATATTATGGACTTTTGAATAAAATAAAATTTTAGGCCTCTTATTTTTAATTTATATACAAAAAACTAAATAACACTATTAAAAATTTATGTATTAGATTTCAACCGTATAATTTATTTTTAAAAAAACTTTAAAATATACATATTCATGAAAAATTATATATCTAATTTTTCAGAAATTTATAAAAAATAAACCCCTAAATCAATACGGGCTGGAGTCCCAGGATAGTCGCATATGAGCCGGCCCTGCTGATACGGCAAGTAGCATGTTTCCCATACGAAGTAGCCTTATTATTCGAGTTTGGCTCGAACCGCAACGTAACTTCATCACATTCATAACTTAATGTACCATTCTTTGTATCCTCTCTACAATCTGTTAGACACAATTTTGATCCAAACCGCACTTCACTTATGTCTTTGATATCTTCCTTTAACTCTTTCCCAATCGCATTCCTCATATCTTCTTCACTAGCAATCGCTGAAACGTTTAGAAATTGAGGCGTGTCTAATTCTAGTTTTTTGTAACTACGTATCAAAATTCATATATAAAGATCTAAAGTCAAATAATGAATATCAAAACAAAAATTAAGAGTAATTCCACAAAATGTCACCCTAGACCATCTTCATTAGAGAAATCTCCAAAGTTTCTTAACTAATTTTTAATAGTTTTTTTTTTCAAATTTTTATACACTTAAAATTTTTTGTATGTATGTATTTTCCTAAAGACCTAAAAATTGATACTAAATGTCTTATAAAAACCATGAAAATATAGAGTCATCGGCTCTTCGTAGTGAGCAAAGTTTAAAGGCCAGAAACAAGGTTAGTCGTATATCACTTCTTGTCAAAGCTTGGCTCTCAGACTTATGATTATCGCTGGTAAAGAGTTTTTACCCTCGAACTTCATTGTCTATGAAAATCGTTGGTTCTTTCTTTTATCTTTGTATTTACAGTCTCATCGATGCATTCGGTATAATGTTGTTTTTATGATGTGTTTCAACGAAGAAAAGGAATGATCTAACGTTTTTTTATTTGAATCCACGTTCGGGTTACTGTGGATTTGTTCATCTACGTCATGTGATTGTTCTAATAATGAGAGAAGTTAACTCTTATGTAGAGTGCATTATTATACGTGTGTTTAAGAGTTTATTAGTGGAATTGTCTTGGTTATATATTGGAGTTTATTTGCTCGTAGTTTCACTCATACCCTTAGAACTAGATCGATTCAATCATTGTGCAACTATCTTACCTTGTATTGAGATCTTTACTAGATTGATTCTAGTTTGTTCTAACGATAAGAGCTTAATCTCTTGTTTTGGCTTTTTTTTTACTATTGTTTTGTAGATGAAGTGTGGATAGTGCAAGGCTTCTATGGAGATGTCTTTCCCCCTTCCAAGTTCCAGCTGATGGTTTGGATTCTTTGGAAAGCTAATGTCCTTTTGCTATTTGAAAGCAATAGCTTATCTTGCCATCTAGTAACCATGTTCTTCGTTCTTTCAATGTCTGGTGAAGAAGATATAGCATGGTGTATGAAGGAGGTTGTTCTCTTTGACTCAATAACAAAGTAATCTTCTTTTCCTTTGTGGGAATCTCTGTCAACGAGTTGCGAAGTATCTACGGTGTTTTGTTATGGTTGATTGTTATCTCTATCTTTTACATAGTTCCTACTTTTAGTAGGTTAGCGAATGCTTTAGTTAAGATTTTGTTGTTATTTATAATTCTTTACTTCTTCTATGGAATGTAAACTCTCTCGGTTTATAAAATATTTGGTTTAACAAAAGAAAAATCCAATTTACAAAATTACTCGCTTCAATTTGGTGATATCATTTTTGTTTTTGTTACATATAATATCTTGTTTTCATTTATGCTTTTATAACACATTGTAACGTTACAAAAAACCAAAAAAAACTTTAAAAAATTATGAAAATCTTGCTATTAAACTAAGGACTGATAATGCAACTAGGGTGTTTCTCATACGAAGTAGCCTTATTATTCGAGTCTGACTCGAACCCTAACGTAACTTCATCACACTTATAACTTAACGTACCATTCTTTGTATCCTTTCTACAATCGGTAAGAGACAACCTCGAACTAAACCGCACTTCACTTTTGTCTTTGATATCTTCCATTATCTCTCTCCCAATCGCACCGCTCATATCTTCTTCACTAGCAATCGCTGATACGTTTAGAAGCTGAGGCGTGTCTAATTCGAGTTTGTTGTAACTACGTATCACGATTCATAAACAAAAGATCCAAAGTCAAATAAAGAATATAGATGAGACTAAAATGAAAATATCAAAATATTCTAAAATTATGAGCATATCTACAAAATACCACAAAAATAATAAACATTTTAGAAATACTATACACTCGTAATTTTTATAAAAAAATTTAAATCATAAACACACAACTCGAAATTTTTTAAAAAAAAATAATTCAATTCACTAATTAGAATTTTAAATATAGTTTTGAACTATTAGACTTTAGTTTTGGAATATGTGGCTTATAATAATGTTTAAAACTATTTTGATTTGTGTTATTTTTGGGACAAAATTATTTTATGATAAATTTGAAACAATTAAAAGTATATATATATATATATATATATTATTTTTTTGTAACTAAAACTTTAAAAATTATTATTATTGATAAGTCTCCTAAATTTAATAATAACAACAAAAAGAACAGAAATTGCATGCAGATAAATTGTACATGCTCTTATTAATATGTTTTCTTTACCATACACATGCAAATCCAATTTCAAAAGTTTATAGTTTAAAATTTTGAATTTCGCTCCACTAATTAAAAATTAGAATTTTGTTTTAGAATATATGGCTTAAATTTAATGTTTTAAAACTATTTAAATTTGTGTTATTTTTGGGATAAAATTATTTTATGGTATTTTTGAAACAAATAGAAGTATATATACTGTACTTTTGTAACTATAACTAAAATACTATTATTTTGTTAGTCCTAAATTTAATAATAACAAACAAGAAATTGCATGCAAACCTGTGAATGGAGGAAATAGCAAGAGTGACATTTTTGTAAAGGAAAGAAGCTTGAAGATTTCCTTGGAGACATATAACATTACCAACAATTTTTCCAGGGAGTCTTATCAATAAATCCCATCTTGCACTAACAATATAATTTTGTTTCAATATACTAAGATTAGGTGTGAAATCCATAGAAACTATTGTGATCTTTGGAGTATGATTTAATGAATTTCTAACCATAAAGTAACATATGAGTCCAATTAGGCCAACACATAGTATTACGTCTAAACAAGCTTGTACCTTCTTTTTTTGTTGTGTGGTTTCTTCTTGTGGATTGTGAATTAAGCACATCTTTGGATGTTTTTTTTTCTTAACTCGTTAAATCAAAGATATAAGGTCCATAATAAAAAACAAGAAGAGAAACTTAACTACAAAGACGAGCTTCTTCTTGAATGCGTGAATGTAGTCACGCAGGTCCTCCAAACGATAAATAAGATTGGAACAAACCAAGTCGTGAAACACTCTTAACAATGTCTCTGGCTATGCGGTTGGCTGAAGGAGAAGCTGTGTAGAAAGAACACGATGAAAAGGAGACCGCGGCGGTAGTGATTTTCTGAAGTAAATTCCTATACTTTGGCAAAGATGTTTTGGTTTCTGATTTCATTGTTTTTGGATTTTTGCTTTAATCAAAATGAAAGAAGAGAGAGAAGATTAGTAAAGAGTTTGATTTATAACATGTCTTTAACTAGAATCTATTTGATCCATTTGTATCGCCTAAATGTTGACCACTATAATTACGTACAATTATGAATAGATTTCATATTTTTAAAATTCATAATTTGTTATGAATTATTTGTATTAAGTTGCTTACACATATTTGTATTCTAAGAATTTTAGTTGTTTTTTTTGTTGCTAAAATTGATGAACATATTTCTCTATTTTATTTATTTTTGGCCATAACACTTATTGAAAACAAAATAACATTTTACATCTTAAAAAAAGCATTATCAAATAGTAATATATCAAGAATTCTAGATTCAAATCCGAAGGCTATTGACAAGTAATAACTTCTCAATTCTCATCATTATAAAT
>OVBE01005192.1:0-22202 GCA_900406425.1 Iberis pinnata | reverse complement strand
CATCGACAATGATAGTATAATAGGAATTGACATGTTCTGAGAAAAATCTTACTATCAGCGTTTAGCGGATTTACCTAAAGGAGCCAAAGCAATTGGAATTAAGTGGGTATTCAAGATAAAACGCAATGCTGATGGAAGCAGTAACAAGTATAAAACAAGGTTAGTTGCAAAGGGACATGTGCAGAAGCATGGTATTGATTTCGATGAAGATTTTGCACCCGTAGCTCGATTAGAAACGGTTCAACTTCTCACAGCCATGGCGAAAAATAATGTTGAGAAATTCATCACGTAGACGTAAAGACATCGTTTTTACATGGAGAACTAAAGGAAGAAGTCTATGTGAAACAACTAGAAGGATTCATAATAAAAGAAAGCGAAGAAATGGTATACAAGGTGGACAAAGCACTTTATGGTTGAGGCAAGCACCTAGGTCATGGAACAATAAACTTAATGCGATTCTAAAGAAATTGAAATTTGTAAAATATTGAAAAGAAGCCTCTGTATATCGAAAGAAAGAAGCGGAATAACTGTTACTAATGGCGGTTTATGTGGATGATTTACTAGTCATGGGATCATCATTAAAGTTGGTACTCGATTTCAAGAAAGGTATGTCTACTAAGTTTGATATGAGTGATCTAGGGAAGTTGACATATTGTCTCGAAATTAAAGTACATCAACATGAAAGAGGAATAACATTAAAGCAAGAGAGATATGCTTTAAAGATCTTAGAGGAATCTCTCATGAAAGAGTGTAATGCAAGTCTAGTACCGATGGATACCAGCATTAAAATCTCGAGGTCAAAAGAAGAAGAAGGCATTGACGAGCTGAAATATAGAAGAAGCATTGGATGCTTACGATATCTCTTACACACAAGACCTGATTTGTCATATTGTGTTGGTGTCTTAAGCAGATACATGCAGGAACCAAAGCAATCACATGGAGCTTCTCTTAAACAAGTTCTAAGGTATTTAAAGGGAGCTTATTCTTACTGTTTGTCGTATGAAAAGAGGACAAAGAACAGACTTTTCGGTTTTAGTGATAGTAGTCACAATGAAGATCTTGATGATGGAAGAAGTACTACAGGTCATATCTTTTACCTAAATGAATGTTCTGTAACTTGGTGTTCTCAAAAGCAAGAGACAATTGCTTTGTCATCATGTGAAGCCGAGTTTATAGCTGCAACTGAAGCCGCTAAGCAAGCAATCTTGTTAAGAGACTTGCTTGAAGAAATTAGTGGAGAATCCAGCGCCAAAGTCACAATAAAAATCGACAACAAATCTGCAATAGCTTTGACCAAGAATCCAATGTTTCACGGAAGAAGCAAGCACATACACAAGAGGTAGCACTTTATCAGAGAGTGTGTCGAGAATGACCAAGTGGATGTCGAACATGTTCCCGGGTGTGAGCAAAGGGCCGATATGTTAACTAAAGCACTTGGGAAGATCAAATTCAAAGAAATGAGGGAGCTCATTGGTGTGCGAGAGATTAAAGATGATAAGTTCAAGCTTAAGGGGGAGATTGTTGAGATAAGCTTGAAAAAATATAAGGAAACTTGAGAGATAAGTTAGGTATCTATTCTAAGATATGAATAAGATATGACCCTATCTTTTAGGAGTTATCTAAAAGATAATTAGTAAGTGTTTTCCTAATAGATTTAGGAAGTTTTTTAAGCCTATATAAAGGCCATCGATTTGTAGAGAATAGATACAAGAGAGATTTTTGAAATTAGGGTTTTAAGAGAGAGAGATTAAGTTTTGAGTTATTTTCTTAATCTAATAAAAGTTGTTATTATTCTCTTAAATTATATTGCATATTTCGAACATATTGATTCAATACAAGAGTCCCAATGGAAGCTAGCTGCTTACAAATGCCCTTTATTTTTTTTTGAAGTACTCATTCATGGCTTTTCACTTTTGGATGTGGTTTGAAGTTTCTTATGCAGCTCAAATAGCCGTGAGGATGAAACACGATTGAAATAGTGAACTAAGGTTTGCCATACGTTTTGAGAAATGACACAGTTAACCACCTCTCCTAGAATATCTTCAGAAAGAGATCCAAGAATCCAAGACTTTACCACATGATCTGATCTTATCCATGGTGCATAATATGGGTTTACAGTTTCAGTATTTTTTCCATCTATGTTTGGCACAAAGATTGTAGGAACAGGTTCAGGAATTGCTCCATTGATGAACCCTAAAATAACTTGACCCGAAATAAATGTTTCAACTTGAGATTTCCATAGTATGTAGTTCTTTTATGTAAGTTTTATTGTACCATAATTTTTGATATTTGATGATGGATAAGTATAGAGCTCCATGACTATGATACCATGAAACATGGAAAAATCGGCCATTTCGTACATGAACTATCACCAGGAGTCTAATTTATATTGTAACTTGTTAGTTGTGCAAACTCACACATAAACTAATATAAATTGTCAATTCATTCACTAACTAACAATTTTGTGCTAATTTCAACAAAATCATTAACAATGTTTAAATTAACGTTAATCGATATGACTCAGCATCCACGTAGATTCGTGAAATCATTAAGCAAAAAAATGACATTGTTTTTGATACACTTAGCAACTTAAGACAACAATGTCGTTTTGTTAACATAAAAGGTAACCCTTTTTCGAGTCAACTTCTTCAACACCCCTTTTCACATTCCTCAAATCTTTTATACCACCCTCAAATCCCCTATACCCTTTTTCATTTTGAAAATGATTAAAATTATACACCCCAAACCAAACTCCACACCGCCTTCAAAACTAAACCCTAAATTTGGATTAGTGAATCCAAACCCAAATATTTAACTTCTACACTTTTAAAATTTAATTTGGCATTTTAAAACGATTTTGACATCATATTCTAAATATTTTTTGAAAAACTTTTTAAAACAGTATTTTGATTTTTAAAATATTTTTATAAAATAGGATTAATTAAATTAAAAATATTAGTGTTTACAGATTTGAAAATTTAATTTTATATTACCATATAAAATTAAAAACGTAAAAATAATTATTAGTGTGTCCTAAAAAAATTCCTCTATCACAAAGGACGATAATAGAAGAGTTAACTCCCCTTTTTCCTTCGTCATTCTTCCTTCTTCCTCATTGATTTCCAGCACGTTAAAACTTACGTGTCTGCAACTAGAGAGAGAAATCAAAAGGGATAAAGAGAGAAGATTTGGTCTTTGTTGGGTATATAATCCTTAAACGATGTTCAGAAAAAAAAAAAAAAAGGAAACATTTGAAATTTAGACAATTTATGTTAAAGGAAATAAATCAAAGAGAGAAGAGAGAGATGACAATAGAGAATGATGTATAGAAACAGAGCTCCATCAAGGAAGGAGGAAGATGTGGTCGTACGATTCTTGTCATTGTGAAGTTAGATGCACCAAGTAAAGAATAACTCACTTGGGCTTTATGTAAAATCGTTGAACCTCGTGATACTGTAATCTCTCTTTATATTCTTGGAAATGGTAATGATGCTTCTCTCTCTAAAAGAGCTTAGATTTTTACAAAAGTTGAGATCTTTATTTTATATTGATCCGAAAGTTTTGATTTTTAATTTGGGTTTTTGTTTTTGTTTTATAGAGATTGTTGATCGAGAAGGAAACTCATCTTCACTTCTCTTTCTATAGTGAAAACTTTTGACTATGTTCTTGACGTTTATAAAGGTTTTTGCAACTTAAAACAGGTAAAATAAATAAAGCTAAAACTTTATCAAGTTTCTTTTGATCCTTTTGCATAAAGGTTGAACCTTCCTCTCTTATAGGTCGATTTGAAGATAAAGCTATGTCGTGGTTCTTTCATCCGAAAGATTATAGTTTGAGAAGAAAAATCGTTTTATGCATAAATTGTGATTTGGTCCGGAATTTCAACCATAACTGGACATTGATGACGAAGAAGGAAAAAAATGTTAATTATTTTTGTTATGTTAACAAACGACGTCATTTTGTTAAGTTACTAAGTGTATACACAAATACAACGTTATTTTGTTTTTGTTTAATGATTTCACGAATCGACATGGATGCTGAGTCATACCAGTTAACGTTAATTTAAACACAATTAATAATTTTGTTGAAATGAGCACAAAATTTTTATTTCGTGTAAGAATTGATATAGTAGTTTATGTATGAATTCGCACAGCTAACAAGTTACTATATGAAATGACCGACTTTCCATGAAAGAAAAGAGACTGAATTTTAAAGACTGAAACTTTGTATTTTCAATAGGTTAAAAACTTGTTTACACCATTAGTTGCCTTATATAGCCAAGCTACTCTACTCACACTCTTCTTAACCTAATTACAGTTGTCACACATCAGTCATTTAGCAATTCCAATGCTGAGAATCGATTTTGGATTGTTAGAGAATTTTGATTTCGCAGAGTCTGCCTTTCCCCATTTTTTCTTGACTTGAAGAAGGAGAAACGGTCATCTTGGCGTTGTCTCGAGTTGTTGTTGACTGCTAGACTTTGTCATTGGGCCTGTGTGTATTCAGATCCACAATGTTATAATTGAGACCTTTTGCTTGCTTTCTACTTTGGCTTTATGGTTAACAACGACAAGGGTTGGCATGAAGCTTTCGTGCAGCGGCCGGGCGTGAACTCCGCCTAGTTTATGGGCGTGCGATGCGTGAAAACAGAGTCCGGATGCATCTGGTAAGGCATGAAAGTCTTTTTCACATGAGGTATCGACTTGTTAGGCTTGCGTAAGGGACAACCATCAAATCGGATCGAGGTTATACCATCGTTGAACATCGTCGGCCTTTCCCTTCCAGTCTTCTCTTCTTTGTTTCCATGCATGTGCCGACGAAAACTCATATTTAGTTTTTCTACACTTCTCCTTCTTTTTCTGTGGCTGATGGATAGTGATTCCAGCCACCATCGGCTCGATATTTCGTCTTTCTGCGCCGGAAGCTATCTCAGATGATAGGTTCTCAATCTCTGCTTAGATTTAGAAAAATTAGTTTTTTTCTTAGTTCAATTGACTAATTTAGTCTCATTTATTCCTAACC
Organism: Iberis pinnata; assembly: GCA_900406425.1. Classification (NCBI taxonomy): domain Eukaryota; kingdom Viridiplantae; phylum Streptophyta; class Magnoliopsida; order Brassicales; family Brassicaceae; genus Iberis; species Iberis pinnata. The sequence continues at coordinate 17,180 of OVBE01005192.1, read as the reverse complement.
AGTTTTCTTAATAACCGGATCGGTTTGGTATAAATGTTGTTGGGTTGGGTACATTATACCAGATTTAAGCATATAAGTATTAAGTATATTCTAATTTGGAAATAAGTCTTATATTTAGTTAGCTAAGCCTCAAAAAGACCAAAACCCAACAAGATTGACTCTTGTGATTACGCATCTCAAACAAAAGTTTTAACTTATTTTATTAGTAGCTCAATAATGTAATGATGATGAACTGATTGAGTCCACTTGTCCCGTAGATACGCCTCCTATTAGTCTTACTCCCTACAAATAATTATTGTTGTAGAGATTTTTCTTTGATAGAGTTTAGTTCATCAATAGTTGAAATTGAAACATGGGATATAATAAAAGAGTAAGCAATCTCCAAAAAAAAAAAAAAAAAACGTGTTAATAGCAATAATGGTGTTTTTGTGAAATGTATTTCAATAAAAGGTATTTGAGTGCATATGCTACATTGCCTATCACTAACAAAAAAACCCTAAGAACTCTCCCAAATAAAGTTTGCGCCGCCGACGAGTATTTCTGATCTTAGCTTGGGACCGGTGGCCGCCGTAACGCGTGGTCGGCACCGGTCCCCTCGTTTCTCTTTTCCTCTTGCTTATTTCCTTTTCTGTTGTAAACTTGTTCTGTTTTTGCCGGATTCTAGCTTCGACACAGTAGCTCTAGATCGGTCTCTCCAAGACGATGGTGGAATGCGACGGTTTTTCTGGTGGACACTGTCCGTTAGGTTGGATCTGCTTTGGTTGTGTCTTTCTCTGGCGGATTCGTGTCTCCTTCTCCGGCAATCTGTCTTTGGTCCTGCGACGAGGTCTCTCTGTTCAGTCGTATGTGTGCCTCTGTCTCCGTCTTCACCTTTTGGCCGTTCGTTTAAGTGGTTCCACTCTGTCACGGTTTGGTCTTGAGGCTTGGGTGGTAGATGGAGGTTAAGCTGAGTTTTTGGTGGAGCTTTTCGGGTTTGTTTAGGGCTTTTGGTTGGCTTGGTAAAGCTGCTGTTTGGATCCATACTCTTGGTTGTTCGTTTACTCTTATAAGCTTGGATTGCTTGTGACTTTTGTGTTTGACGATTTCTTTTGTTACCGTCCGGTTTCGTCCTTGGTAGTTCTCAATCTGAGAATTACTTTAGCCGGTTGTTCCTGGTCGCTCCTTGTTTCTACTTTTCAATCCAGGTCAAGGATTGTTCTCTTTGGTTGGCTTTCTTTGGCATTTCAATCAGTCGTGTGCTTCTCGACTAAGCCTTTCCGAAGGTTTGATGGTTCAGTCAGTCTATCGGTAGTAAGCCTGCGGTTTCTTCACAGTGAGGTAGTCCGATTCATCAGAGGAGGATCGCGCATCACCGCCATAATGGACTATCGGAGGTCTTTGCGGTGTGCGTCTTAAAGGTCGTCGACGTTCATTTTGTGAGCTTTCAAGCTTTAGAGTTTTCGGCTTATCTTTTCATTTAGTTTCGCTTTATTATGCTTGTTGGTTTTCTTTGTCTTGGTATAACTTTGCCTCCGGGGAAATCTTATCTTCCGCCGACTTCGACTCTGGGGTTTGGTTTTACAAACCGCCGGCTTGTGGTTTCTAATCGGTTAAATATATTTTTAAGTTGAAAAAAAGGGTATTTGAGTGCAATTATTGTTAAAGTATTCCATAGACACTGTTGACGCATAAACAAACAAAACCATGTGTTTAGATATGATTTTCAATAGATATATGAGTGAGACTGCAAGGAAGCCTGTCAAAGTCAAGATAGCAACTCATGTTCTCTAAATTGATGAATATGGTTTTAGTATTTGCATTTTAATTATTAGCCTACCCAATTCATGTGAAAGAAAACATCATTTTGTGAACAAATTAACATGTGTAGAATGCTCGATTCTACTCCACAAATTATGAGAATTCATCTCACTAGCACCACAAATCAAGACATTGAATGTAAGCATGAAGTGATCAATTGTATAGTTAACTAAGATATAAATAAAAACAAATTGTATAAGAATTAATTTGCCTAATATTGAGTGACTGTGAGCTAATGTTTTATATAGAATGCCAAATGAGCACATGATTCAAGGAGTTGGAAGCTTCCGTAGATGAAATTTCAGAAGCAAACAAAGTTCATACGTGGCGTTTGGGATCGTCAAAGTGGATTAGACCAAATCAAGTTTCTGTAGATCATGACGATTTTGTATTAAATTTAATAGTTTTCTTATGACTTTGAGTTGAGACAATATGCAATTTTGTGGACAATTAGATGTTTATGGTAACTTAGATTCGGTTTATGGGTGTTTAAAAGGACAAAAGCATGCATGTGTGCTGGTTTGATCTTAATCAAGACTACAAATTTGTCCCATATGAAGATTGTTTTTGTAGAACCGGACCGATCTAATACGTTCATGATTGTCTAATATTTTTGGCAAACTGTGCGTGATTTTATGGTTGGACCAAGCCAAGCCCAATCTTAACAATGTCACGACCTATTTTGAATTGGTCCTTAATTTAAAGGCCCGTCTTTGGCAAAGTTTGATCGAAACGGATCGTTTCAACTTCATCACAAATATTGGTCTTTCTATTTTTTGGTTACCTTGTTATTATTATTACCAGGGGCTGAATTAAAAGTGTGTGGTAGTGGGGTTAGCTATCATACTTAAATTTTTTAAAATTTATTTTTTTCACCAAACAATTCTTAAAATATTATATATAGTATTAATAATTTCTTGTAAATTAATATTTTGAGCCATCAAAAATACTAATGAGCTTATATTTAGATTTACTCTGTGTTATATTAGAATTGAGATTTTTTGTTAACCAAATTAGAATAAAGTAATTAAAAAATTAACTAATAAATAATTGTGGATTCTCAAAAATACCACAAAAAACTAGGTAAGTTCCAAAAATACCATACATTCTCAAATTATTCCAAAAATACCAACAAATTTTTTTGTTCCAAAAATTCTACATATTTTTTTTTTGAAAATTAAAGCTTCAAATTTAAACTCTATTTAGTGGAACCCAAACCCAAAAATTTAAATTCTAAACTCTTAAAACTCAAATTAAAATTTATGTTATTTTTATAACAAAAACATAATAATGGTATTTTGAAAAAAACTGAGAGTGTGTAGTACTTTTGGAATATAAACTTCTTATTGTGATATTTCATGGAATTTCCCTAAATTTTATTGGAAAACTACCTAGAGACATAATAATATGGGATATATGTAATCAACTTGTCTTGGTTACGAGATATGTTATTCTTGTTCTTCTCTCTTCTAAGAAAAATATATTCCAACACTTTCAAATTGTCTTGGTTACGAGATTAAAACACCAAGGTTTTGTCGCAATTTCTTATAAAATTGAAATTATATGTACCCCGAATAGTTGAATTATATATTATAATTTGGAAGCTTTTGATTCTTTTATGAAATATCTTGAAGATATACGGTAGACATAATAATATGAGATATATGTAATCGCATCGATGATCATTTACTCAGTGATTGTCTTGTTTGTTACATCAAAAACATTATTTGAAGATCTAACAAATGAAATGGTGATAATGAAAACTTTTTATGTTATGAGTGCCTATTTAATTCATTTATACAGATATATCAGTTTTCTATAGTTATACACTATGCTTTTTATTCCATTTATATGTCTCCGGTCAAAAAAAAATTCTAACTCTATCACTGATTATTATATTTTATTTTGTTTATATTGTTCTTTCTGTAGTAGTAAACTAGGGGTATTCAATTTGGACATCAGTTCAGTTTCGGTTCGGTTTTTTCTTTTTCGGTTTTTCAGTTTACGATTAGTAACTACAGCATTCGAACCATGTTTGTTTTGTTCAGTTTGGTTTGGATACATTCGGTTTTCGGCATTTAGAACAATATATATATATATATATATATATATATATGTTTTTTGGTGAGATCCATATATATGATATTTTTATAAATATATTTACAATTTTAGTAAATATGTGGAAAATTTAATTGATTGGTAAATCATTTTTTAATTTTTTAAAAGTTATAATAGATGCATTATTTACTAAGTTAAACAAAACAATAATTATAATGGTTCCATAAGAGACTAGAGAAGTTATAAAGTAATAAATAAATAAAATCAAAATTTATAATGATAGAAAAAAACACTGAAGCTATTGGACTTCTTCGTATTAATGTCAATCACCATTATTTTTTGTACATACAACTTTATCCATTTAAAATAAAAAAATTTGTTAATAGTTCTGGTTCAATTGATTTATTTACTATACAACAAACTAATGCATAAGAAAATTTTTTCGCTATAGTGGACACCGATTTTTATTTATTTTTCAGTATAGTGTAAATATGTATAGATTATTAATTACATGATAAATATTATATTGTTGAAATATCAAATTTAAATATTAAATTACAACAAATATTTTTTAGGAGACGCTGGTTTTTTGTTTGTTTTTAGTAAATGATAAATTTATGTAGATTATTTAATTATATAATATATCATTTTACTTTTAAAAAAATTATCGATTTATCTATTTAATCGGTTATCTCAGTTAATATTCGTACTATATTATATTTATAGTGTTTATAAATATATTTTCAAACGGTTTATATTGTTTTGACTAAAATTATATCATATTGCATAATTTAGTTTAGTTTTACGGTATTTAAAACTCTTAAGTAAAACTGTCTCTTTAATTCAAAATTTTTCTTTTTCTTTATTTTTATTTTAGTCCATTGTTCGGCGTAGAATCTCCGGATATTAAAAAGGTGAATGCTGAGAAAAAAACGTAGCAATAATTGGACTTGTTCAGTTGTTTGTTTGTCTTTTTACTTGTGAAGTACTTAAGTGTTAAGAAATAAGATTAGTGAGGTAAGAGCCTATTTTTATTTGCTAAGTTAAAAACAAAAAAGCAGAGGCTTAGGTAAAAGGAAGAAGACAGAAGATGTATACAAAATTGGAGACAAGCAGACAGCCAAAATAAACTTTAGATACAGCTTACTTATCCACCACAAAGTCCTATGATACTATCTAAAATGTCTAGATTCCCTTATCATGCTTTACCCCATTTAAAAAAAAAAAATATTTCCTTAATTATTCAATCAGGGAAAGACATTTTAAAATAAAACCCACATCTAAATAAAGATTAATTTTACATACTTTAAAAGTACCACACATGCTTAACTTTTTATTAAAGAAAAATTTCTTTCAAAAATATTACAAAGAAAAAAAATTGAAATTTAGAGGTTTTATATAAAAAACTTCTGGTTTGAATTCATTAAGTAGAATTGAGGTTTATTTTAAGAATAATAGGATAATATACACTATATTTATGAACAATATGAAAACCATAGTACATTTTGAATTTTTTGAAAAATACATATTTTTCAAAGATGTTAACTTTTGCTTTAAAATAAATCAATATCTATGTAAAGCTAATTCGATACATCAGCCAATAAATATATAAATTATTTTAAAATAAATAAACACAATTTAGCAGTTAGCCGATAAACATGTAAAAATAAGTCAACAATTATAATAATTTGACATTACAAAAAATCTATTATATAATAAGTACGTCAATTTTTAGTAAAATAAATTGACATAACTTAAAATTTAGTCGACTAAGAGGTAAAATAACTCAACAATTAAATATATGTTAACTTTATCAAAAATTTTCAACCATTAAATATTTTAATTAGAGTAAAATAAGTCTACAGTTTAAATAAAATATGTTAATTTAAATACCGTGATTTTTCCAAAAATACAGCTAAATTTTTTTCTTCCAAAAATAACTCAAATTTAAAATAGCTTTAAAACTTCAAATTTAAAACCTAAAAACCAAACCATATCTCATTCAAAACTAAACTGTAAATTTTATGTAGTGAACTCAAACCCAAAAATTTAAATTATAAACCCTTAAAATTCACTTTTTATGTTTGTGGTACTTTTGAAAAAAAATTATTTAATGGTATTTTTTGGAACTTCTGGAAGTATGTGATATTTTGGAATTTAAATATTTTTTATTCGTATTTCAAGGAATTCCTCATAAATCCATTCTTTCAAGTTTTATCAAAACTAGATGTAATGAAATGTGGGTAAAATAAAATTTTTAATAAACAGATAATTCTAAAATACCACAAGAACTAGGTATGTTTCAAAAATATCTCATGCTCACAATTTATTCAAAAAAATATCACAAAATGTTTTTGTTCCAAAATTCCATAATTTTAAAATAAAAATAAATAAAACTATAAATTTAAATCTTAAACCCCAACAACCAATCTCCAAGTCCTTCAAATTAAACCCTAAATTATATTTAGTGAACCCATACCCAAAAATCGTAATTACAAACCCTTAAAACTCAATTTTAAGTTTGTGATATTTTTTGGAACGGAAATATTTTAGGGGCATTCTCAAAAATACCACCAAAAACTAGGTTTATTCCAAAAATATCACACTCCCAAAAGTTCCAAAATACCACATTTTTTTCCAAAAATACCACAACAATATTTTTGTTCCAAAAATACCATAAAATTTAAAATAGCTTTAAAACTTCAAATTTAAACCCCAAAAACAAACTCTATCCCATTCAAAACTAAACCCTAAACTCTATTTAGTGTATCTAAACCAAAAATTTTAAATTCTAAACCCTTGAAATTTACTTTTTATGATTGTGTTATTTTTGGAACATTTGATAGTGTGTAGTATTTTTGGAATTTTTGGGAGTGTGTGGTAGTTTTGGAATTTGAACTTCTTTTGATGGTGTTTTAATGAATTCTTCGATATTTTTAATGGTATTTTGGAGGAACTGGGAATGTGTAGTATTTTTGGAATATGAACTTTTTGTGATATTTCATGGAATTTCTCAAATACATATATATATATATATAGCCATTCTTTTGCTTCGTACTTTATCTATGAATTGCGACTGTTTTGCTTCGCACTTTACTTTTATGTATTTTTGAAACATACCTAGTTCGTAATTTCTTGTAGTGAGATATTTTCAAAAATATCTCATGCTCCAATAGTCACAAAACAATTGCTAAATGAAAATTAGAGACTGATTTGCGACTACGTCAATTAGTCGCTAAAATGATGTAGTCGCAAATCAGTCGCAAATTTACAACCGTTTTGCGACTACACTATTAGTTCATTGTAGCGACCGATTAGCCGTTGCTTTAGTAAAAATGTAGTTTCTAATCAGTTGCTAACTTTTGCCACTACTTTGGCTCTGATTATTTGTAAACGATTTGAGACTGTTTTGAAAGAGTCACAAACAGTTGCTAATGTTTGGAGACTAATAAGCGACTATCCTTTCACCGTTGTCACAAAACAATCTCTAAAATTTAGCAACTGATTTGCATCTGATTTAGGTTATGGTAGCAAAATAGTCATTAATTTATTTGCAAATACTTTGTTACTATATTTTCATTTATGTATATTTCGAATTAAATAATTGAAATTGATTTTAAAATTTATATGAAACTTAAAATTTTTAAAATACTAATAAAAGTTGATTAACAAACTAAAAGTTATACACATTGTTTTGAAATATCAATGAAAAAATTACATTGACGGATCGGATGTCGAACCCCGATATTTGTCCAAATACTCAACAAGAGTTGGATTGTGCGCCTTCAAAAAGCCCACAACCATTTTCAAGTCGCTAATTCACGCTGAGCAACTTCAGCGTCACGACGAGCCAATTCGGCTCGGAACATCTCATCCTGTCGGGCATTCTCAGCTGATTTCTCCTCAATCAGTTGTTTAGCCGCCACCAACTGTTCTTGCAATGATACATATGATGCACTTAAACTCGCATCGCTACGCTTGTTGCACCCTCCTTTCTTGTAAATCCGCGATACACTACCAATTTCATACACGTTTCCTCTCTCGTCGGTTTGAGAGGACTACGACAAATAACAATTTAAAACATTAAATTAAACAAGAAAGACAAAAATAAAATGATAAGTTAGATATAATAAAAACTTTAATACCTGAATGAATAAATAGTTGAGTTGTTATGAAGTAGGTGTTTGATGTTGAGAAGTGCCATCGGAAGCCTCCTCTTGAATTTCAGCTAGCATGGCATCCAAATTCTTCTGGTACGCTTCACAAATTATTTTTTACTTCAAATCCACATATGTATCGTCAGCTCGCGTATGTGTTTTCATAAAGACTTCTCCAATCGCCATCGGTCTTCCCAGCTCAAGTTCCTAATAAGTAAAAATTTATTATTCACTATTCGTTAAAGTTTTAAAAAGATTTAAATTACCATCTCTTGCTGAATCTGCATGTAAGATTTTTGACTCGCCACATGAACGCGGCTTCCAAGTCCATCAGGGTCTGACAATCGAGCGTTTGATGCAGTACTACTCCTCTCTTTTGCATCATATGTTTCCCAATATGCACACATTATCGTCCATAGACCTTCTAAAATCTATGGAGATCATCGTTTATGCCTCTCCGACCTTGATTTTCTGACCATTCACTTTAGACGTCGTTGACATACCACTTCGAATTCATGTCGAACTTGTAATGTCAAAATTGGATCCCAATTAAAATCATGCTACAATACAATAACAAAATCAATTAGAACCAATCAAATAAATGTTAGAAAAATTAAAATACATATATACCACAAAATCGATGAAATATCGATCTTTAACATCTCGATCAACAACGGTCCAACTGTAGTAAGAATCGTCAAACTTTCTTTTTAAGATTTTGATATCTTTCAATTCAAAACTCCCTTGTCACAGTAAAATCTACAACCAAAAATTAATTACTGATTACCAATTTTCATACTAACGAACACAACTTTATACATTCGAAATAGCACAATTGTGTACTTTCTAAATCATAATCCAAAATCATAATTCAAAATCACTATTCTCATACTAAAAATTCTGATAGGTCAAGAATTTAAATCCAAAAACTAATACTACAGAGAACATATCAATGTAGTAAAGTATAGAGTCGAATCCCACAGAGATCAGAAAGTACACGATTCAGTTTCAAATCAAGCTAAAGTAGATTAATAAGATTGGTTGTAACGAATCAAAACGGTAAATAAATGCGGTTTAAAACTATAAAATAAAAGCGTCATGCATCAGGGAAACCACAAGTTGTCAGGATTGAAAGTCAAATTATCATTCAGGGATTTTCTTTGAAAATAGTTCTCAACATGAAAAATAAAGATGGAATAATCTCCTCTCAAAGTATTAAACCCTATGCTCAAATTATCAGAGACAAACTCTCGCCATCTTTTAAATAATTGATCATGCAATACAGTTCATATTCAATTGTTCACAAGCATTCAAGACAATACTCTCGCAAGCAAGAACACTTATTCATCTAGACTAGATCCAACTTCTAAATCAAATATCTTTGTGTTTATCGGTCTAATTTCAATGAACTAGGTAGCTAATCTAATTCATGCATTAATAACAAGTCTAGACTAAGAACCTAACAATTGTTATCCCTTGTGATAAATCTAACAATCAAAAGATGATTTCCCTGGGAAACCCTAAAACCTAAATAGCGAACTACTCAAACATTGACAAGCAATCACCAATCAACATCACTGAAGAACACATAATAAAAAATTGATATATATTAGAAAAGGTTCAGAAATCTTCTCCAAATACAAAGGTCTGAATCTCCTCTCCCTCAGTAATTCTCTCAGAAATGAAATAAAGTTTGGTTCTAAAAACCTAAAACATAATGTATTTATAGGCTAAAAAGTAAAATAATAAAAATAGGAAAATTGGGATAAGCTTGAGGACTTGATTGCAAATTTGGAAATCTTCTAATTCTTCTCGGGGAAAGTGCCTGATCGAGCACATGGTTGCCCGATCGGGAAAATTATGATTTTCCACGATTATTCTTCTCTTTCCAGATCGATCCAGAATTTCCGATTTTTCCAGGGACTTTTTCCCGATTGGGCAACACACTTGCCCGATCATGCACTTTGTACTACAACTTCTAAAATCTTCTGAAATCTTCTGAAATCTCTTGAAATGCATCATTTTGCTCCGACACGACCCGAACACCTAGAACCCTGAAAATCTACCAAATATGCAAAGAAAACACTCGGAATAATGCAGAATAGCAAACATAAATACCCACTATTATGCATTAAAACCGAGTAATATCAACTCCCTCATGCTTAGATCTTTGCTTGTTCTCAAGTAGAGCAAGATTCAATCTGGAGAAGAGGTTTAAAATGGACCACACAGAAACTCACAAAATCTCAAAAACCATAAGCATAGTTTCAAATCCAAAAGACATCAATCTCAAACAACTACTTTGATTTAATTGCTTGCCACCACTAAACTAATAACCTGATTCTTACTCTAAATCTCAAATCAATCAAGTATCAAATTATATCAACCAGCTCTTTAAATTCAATTAAGTTTAGATACATGCATTCTCACATATGGTATATCAATTAAATTACTCAAGTAGCTTTCCTATCGAAATGCCCATACAAAACAGAGCATCAATCGACTTCTGGTTCTGATCCTTCTTCCCCATTTCTTACTTCTTTTTCTTTCTTTTCGCACTTTTCTGCGTTTTTCTTTTTATATATATATATATAATTTTAGCATTTTCCTTGTTACCCGATCGATCCAGAACTTTCGATTTTTCCAGGGACTTTTGCCCGAGCGGGCAACACACTTGCCCGATCGTGCACTTTGTACTGCAACTTCTGAAATCTCCTAAAATGCATCGTTTTGCTCCGACACGACCCGAACAACTAGAACCCTGAAAATCTAGCAAATATGCAATAAAAACACTCGGAATAATGCAGAATAGCAAACATAAATTTCCACTATTATGCATTAAAACCGAATAATATCAACTAGCACAATTCAATATTTTGTAAATCATAACCCAAAATAAAAATCCAAAATCACAATTCTAATACTAACTACCACAATTCAATAGTTTCTAAATCATAATCCAAAATCATAATCAAAAATCTGTTACCAAATAGTACTCTATGTCGGTATCGGACTCAATCTCGGTAAGTAAATATCCCGACCCGGCATACCCAACAAATCGTTAACCATAATCAAATAATCTTGATTCATTTGGACTTCTATCATTTCTTCATCTTCACCCGGAACTTCAATTTTCATTGGAGTAGGCGGTATTGGTGGATCTTGTACCGGTGGTTCAACAAAGGCCGTAATTTGTTGTTGTTGATGTACTTCCGGAGGCTGTTCCAACGTGAATGGCTGAGACGGCGCTGGCGAGGTGTTTGTAAAGGGATTACCGGTGACTGACATAGAGCTAAGAGCATATCTAATCGGCCTAGCTCCCGTTTGTGAGCTATTTCCGGTAGATGAAGAAGGAGAAGACCGACCACGAGACGACATTCCACGGCCACGCGAAAATTTCTCGATGTCGGACATCTTGAAGCATTCGAAACCGCCGGCGAATCGAAGGGGAGAAGAACAAATTGTTCGATGAGAATGGAGGAGGCGGCGAGAGTTGGAGAAGAAGACCTAATTTTCGCGCCTGTGAGTATAGTTGCTAATTGGTTGCTAAATAAATTAGCAACCATTTAGGGACTACCAGGGTTTTTTTTATAAACGTAGTCGATAATCAGTTGCTAAATTTAGCAAGTGATTAGCGACTAAAGATAATATAAATATTTTTGAAGTTATAATTTTGAAATCATTTTTTCTAAATTGTAACACATGATTCTAGAAATGATCAATTTCTAATTTTTGAATCCAAATTTTTTGAAAAAACATTGACTTATATCAACTATTTTGATATAAGTTATGTGAAATGTTTAAAATTTTTAAAAGTATAAATGGAAAATTGAAATATAAGACATTGAATCCATAAATTTTGAATAATTTATAAAATTAACATATATTTGAAAACTAATGTATAATTAATTTTGATAATTTACAAATAGGACATATTTTTACTCAAGAAAACCACATAGAGTGGCAAAATGGTCGCTAAATTAGCAGCCATTTAGCGGCTTCCAGGTTTTTTTTTGTAAAGGTAGTCGCTAATCAGTTGCTAGCAACTGATTAGCGACTAAAGATCATATAAATAGTTTTAAGTTATAATTTAAAAATCAGTTTTTCTAAATTTTAACACATGATTCTAGAAACGATTAATTTCTAATTTTTGAATCCAAAATTTTTGTAAATATATGACTTATAACAATTTGTAACTGTTTTGATATAAGTTATGTGAAATGTTTAAAAGTTATAAAAGTATAAAAGGAAAATTGAAATAGAAGACATTGAATCCATAAATTTTGAATGTTTTATGAAAATAACATATCTTTGAACATTAGTGTATAATTAATGTTGATAATTTACAAATAGAACATGTTTTAACTCAAGAAAACCACATAGAGTGGCAAAATGGTCGCTAAATTAACAACCATTTAGTGACTACCAGTGTATTTTTTTGTAAAGGTAGTCGCTAATCAGTTGTTAAATTTAGCAACTGATTAGCGACTAAAGATCATATAAATAGTTTTTAAGTTATAATTTCAAAATCATTTTTTCTAAATTGTAACACATGATTCTAGAAACGATCAGTTTCTCATTTTTGAATCCAAAAATTTTGAAAATATATTGACTTATAACAATTTGTAACTATTTTGATATAAGTTATGTGAAATGTTTTAAAGTTTTAAAAGTATAAATGGAAAACTGAAATAGAAGACATTGAATCCATAAACTTTGAATGTTTTATGAAAATAACATATATTTGAACACTAATGTATAATTAATGCTGATAATTTACAAATAGGACATGTTTTTACTCAAGAAAAACACATAGAGTGGCAAAATGGTCGCTTAATTAGCAACCATTCAGCGACTACCAATGTATTTTTTAAAAAAGGTAGTCGCTAAAGATCATATAAATAGTTTAGAAGTTATAATTTCAAAATCATTTTTTCTAACACATGATTCTAGAAATGATCAATTTCTAATTTTTTATCCAAAAATTTTGAAAAAATATTGACTTATAACAAATTTTTTTATATAAGTTATGTGAAATGTTTAAAAGTATAAATCGAAAATTGAGATATAAGACTCTGAATCCATCAATTTTGAATGTTTTATGAAAATAACATATATTTGAACACTAATATATAACTAATGTTGATAATTTACAAATATAACATGTTTTTACTCAAAAAAACCACATAGAGTGGCAAAATGGTCGCTAAATTAGCAACCATTTAGTGACTACTATGGTATTTTTTTGTGTAAAGGTAGTCGTTAATCAGTTGTAATCATGTATACAAGAATATATACCTTTCGAGTGGACGAAAAATTCACAACTTCGTAGCACATAAGCATGAGCACACTTGTAATCTTTTCAGATAACCATATTTCCATTTTTTTCCCACTTTGACAACCTGCATGAGTAAATATATCTGGTACTCCGGGAACTGGGTATTCAGGTACCTCACTTTCGTCAAATCTTGTCGACATGCATTCGTAATTAATGAAAAGAAATTAATTATTACTATAAATTAATAAATGTAGTACTTTCATCATATATATTTATACCTTGTCTTTGAATAAATATGGGCGCCAAAATAGTGTTATGAAAAGTAATAGATCACATCATTAATGTCAGATTGTACAATTGAGCATGTTGCATATCTCTTTTTCTTTGCTTTGCTTTGCTTTTTAAGTGTTTAAAAAAATATTTCAAAGGGATACATCAACATGTACTACACAGGACCACCTAACTTGGCTTCGTACAGGAGATGTATAGGAAGGTGCTCCATGAAATCAAATAAAGAAGGTGAAAATTCTTCTCCAAATTGCATATGATCAATACAATGTTATCCTTCAAAATTTTAACACGTTCTTCTTTCAAAGTTCTAGAACATAAATCGCGAAAGAACCCATTGATTCCTAAATTTCACAATGTTAATTAGAATTAGTAATTAATTTTTAATTTACAGTTGATCTTTATCTGACAATGCAAGATGGACATTTTTATGCAAGAGATATGCGAAGATGAATGGAAGTAAGTATTCCATAAAAATGTGGCAGTCATGGCTTTTCATGCCGGTAAACTTCTTACCCTCAATATCCGCACAAGTAGATAAATTTGATGAATACCCGTCGGAGAATTTGACGTCATGTTTGACATATTTAAGTAGACGTTTTACGGCTATTGGAGTCAATATGTAAATGGGAAATGGTGCTTTACCTTTATCATCAATATGCATCTCTTTTTTTTTTGAACAGAACTTTGCTACATCCAATCTTGACTTCATTGTATCTTTAGATTTATCTTTGATGTTCATAATGGTGAACATTATGTCATCAAAAAAATTCTTCTCTATATGCATTACATCAAGATTATGTCGTAGAGTGAGGTCCACCAAATATGGTATCTCCCAAAATATGTTTTCCTTGTGCCAATTGTGCCAGTCACCGTATCCATCCGGTTTGACTTCATGGCCGTTTCCCCCACAGACATATGTTTTTTGGCTCAGCTTCCCTAATATGCTCATATAGAACTTGTGCACCGGATAAATCTTCAGGTGGATAATCATCCAACACTTGTTTTCCTTTAAATTTTTTTTTTTTGTTTCTTCTCAGTGCATGCCCATGAGGAAGAAATTTTCGGTGATAGTCAAACCAACTATTCTTTCTACCATTTGGTAATTGAAACGACTTAGTTTCATCCATAAAAATTAGACATGCCAGTCGTCCATGTGTTTTCCATCCTGATAGCATGTCGTACGCTGGAAAATCGCTAATCGTCCACATGAGGACCACTTTTAAATTGCAATTTTGATTCAAAGATACATCATATGCCTCAACTCCTGTGGACCATAATTCTTTTAACTCACAATAAGTGGTCGAATAAACACGTCAAGACTTGCTCGTGGATGTTTTGGTCTAGAATTCAACACTGTAACAAATAAGTACTCCTTCTTAATACATGTACCTGGAGGCAAGTTATATGGAGTCACAACCACATGCCATAATGAATGATTATGAGACATACCAAAAGGATTGAACCCATATGTATAGGATCCAAGATACACATTTCTTGGTTCCTCAGCAAACTGAGGACGTATCAGTTCGAAATTTTTCCATTCGGCTGCATCAGATGGATGTCATATTTCTCCCTCTTCCGAATCATGCTTAGAGTGCCATCTCATTGCTGTTGCAATTTTCTCGCTTTGATGAAACCTCTTCAATCTATCAGCTATAGGAAGATACCACATACGACTATACAATATCTTTCTTCTTCCCTCACTAGTCTTCCATCTCGGTGCATTGCAAAATTTACACTTATCCAATTTTTCATCTTCTTTCCCGAAGATCATGCACTTTTCTAAGCACATATCAATTGTGTAAAATGGGAGACCTAAACTACGCATTAATTTCTCGGTCTCGTAGTATGAACTAGTTGACTGATTTCCATCTGGAAGATACTCTGAAAATAGTTCTGCCCATGAGTCCATGCACTTCTCAGGAATATTATAATCTGCCTTAATATTCATAAACCGGGCAGCTAAAGACAATTGTGATTGACCTTCATTACAACCAGCATATAGTGGGTTTTTAGCAGTTTCTAACATGTTGTAAATGTTGCTTCTTGGTTAGGCTCCTCAACATTTTGATATATAACCCCATCAACATCGTTATCAAAAGTTGTGGTACCTTGGAATGTATCATTCGCCATATCAACATATCTATTATCATCATTTTGATAATTAGCTTCTTCTACATGACTACCACTAGCATGATTTCTATTACCAAAATTCACATTTAACTATTCTCTATGATTGTACCAAACATAATAATATGGCATAAACCCTCTACTATATAAATGAGTCTAAATTTTACGTCCAATGAGAAATTTAGTATTCTTACAACTAGTACAAAGGCAATAAAATTTACCACCACTACTCTGCGCTATCGGTTGATTACTTGCAACGGACATGAACTCCTCCACCCCAGCATCGAATTGAGGAGTAATAATTCCGGTAGCTTCATCAATCCGATTACACATCCACTCTCTACTCCAAATATTGTAATTATTAGCCATCTTTTGTTTTTTTAGAGAAGAGATTCTTAGTAGTTTGGAGGTGTAAATGAAAATAACATGGTTGTCTTTGTATATATAGACAAAATTTGACACTTTTGTAACTATTTTGCAACTGAAAAAAACAGCTGCTAAATATTAGTTACACCTACTTCGCATGTAGAAAACATGTGTTTCAATTTGCAACTATTTAGCCATTATTTAGCAACTGATTTGCAACTGCGCAACCAGTTGCTTTTTTTAGTTACACAAAAAAACATAAAAACGTGGGTATTAGAAACCATTTAGCAACTGTTTTACGACTAGGAGTTTCTGTCGCAAAACAGTTGCAAATTTAGAGATTGATTTGCGGCTATTTGAATTTTTTTCATCATCAGTCGCAAAACAATCTCTAATTTAGAGACTATTTAGCGACTACATGTTTTCGGTTTTTAAACGGTCACTAATTAGCCACTATTTAACATCTGCGTTTTTGGGCTATTATTACCAACTGATTTGCGACTAAGTTTTGGCAGTTGCAAAATAGTTGCAAAATAGTCGCAAATCAGTTGCTAAATTTAGCAACTGAGGACGCGGTCGCTAAAATCAGTTGCTAATTGACTATTTTCTTGTAGTGTTATTGTAACAAAAATATTTTGTAGCAAATTATCCACGAATTGCGACTGTTTTGCTTCGAACTTTTATTTTACCTAATTTGTTGCTAATATGTGAGTTATCGTATCAAATTTAGCTACAAATTATTATTGTAACAAAAAGTCGTAGCAAATTATCCATGAATTGAGATTGTTTTGCTTCACACTTTTCTTTTACCTAATTTGTTGCTAACAAATAAATTATCGTAGCAAATTATCCATGTATTGCGATTTTTTTGTTTGTACTTTACTTTTGAATAATTGGTTGCTAATCCATGAGTTAGCGCAACAGATTATTCACGATTTGCTGTAACAGTTTGTTTCAAACTTCTTTTTGAATGATTTATTGCTAATCAGTGGATTATCGTCATAATTTTAGCTACAAATTATTATTATAACATAAAAACAGTAGCTATGTGGCTGCATTTTACTAGTTTAAGATATATATATATATATATATATATATATATA
>OVBE01005191.1:0-22204 GCA_900406425.1 Iberis pinnata | reverse complement strand
AAAGCATAAAAAGAAAACAACTTCTGTGTCATGAAACTTTATTTATATGCAGACACTTTTTCCCTAAAGCAGAGTCTCCCATTCCATCAGAGGCTCTTCATTTACTTGTCCAGCTCAGCATCCAATTTCTCCTTTTGATTATCCAGCTCAGCATCGACCCACTTATTCCCCTGTTTCCCTTTCTTCTTGCGCACGAAGACATGAGAGTATGTATCAGATTCTCTCTCTATCTTATTATTTTTTTGCTATCTTTTTCTACATATTTTTATCACTGTAAATCTTAAAACTATTGTCATTTGTGGAAATGGTATGTCATGATACAAAATTTTGAAGATGGAGCTGCATAAAGTCTACGCCCAATGGCAGCTGTCATAAGTATTCTCATTGGGATCAGAGAAGCGATGGTACTAATGTTTCTAAGTTGCTAAAGGAACAAGAGCTCAAATATGGAGCTATATAGGGGATTGTTAAAAGTCATTGCAGCTTTTGATATTTTTGTTTCTTTTTCTTNTTTTTTTTTTTTGGTTTTAAAAAAAAAAAAAAAAAAAATAGGAGAAGTGACATTTTAAGACTATGATAAATCACAGATGATAAAAAAGTCTCATATTTCCATTCTCCCATTAAGAAATCATAGCTAATGTTAAATAATCATTTGATTGATAAATCAAGATCCATATGTCTCAATTGCTAATATGCAAACTTAAGAGTTTCTTAAAACACATGGTCCCTTTGTACTTCGTGACGTGTTGCTAATATGCTNGTCTCAATTGCTAATATGCAAACTTAAGAGTTTCTTAAAACACATGGTCCCTTTGTACCTCGTGACGTGTTGCTAATATGCANTAATATGCTGACGGTAGACTCATGAGACTCCATGATGATGTCAATATCTCTCTTTATGATACTAATTTACTCAACATTGTAATCATAAACCTTGATTGTTATGCTCCTGAGTATCTAGTTAAATTACATTAAAAGGTTGCTCAATTTGGATGAACACTAACCTAGAGACATTTACAATAGAGAACACAGAGAATTTACGCACATGCAGCTCGACAAATCGGAGCAGACCCCGCCGGACTTGTGGAAGGGAAGTCATTTAGCGTTCGTCGATTCAATAGGGGATTTTTGATTTTAAGTTATAAAGCAAACGACATAGTTTGCTCTAACGGATTAATTAACAGAGTTATTAACTCTATTTGATGTTAATAACCGTTGATGAAATAGAGGTCTAAAATGGCTCGATCAAAAAAAAAAAAATGGGTATTAAATGGATTTAAACAAAAAATTTAAAGATTAAAATGCTCACTTGAAAGTACAAATTTTTTTGGCCTAAAATGATAAGTTGAGAATTTATTTGGTTTTTTTTATACTTGTGTTAAAAAACAATAATATTGTATGTAAATTTATATAAAATAAGATTTTTTTAAAAAATTGTTCTCAATTAATAATATAGATTTACCTTATTTCTACAAACTGATACAAAATAATATTGATTTGCAACGTCCAACAAGAAATAATGCAAAATATGTATTCACATCAATTTAAAAATTGATGTACTTATTGATTTGCATAATACAAACACAACATTTATGTTAACATAGAGTCAGTTTAAATTATCGACATATATACATCATTTTATATGTATATATAATAAAATAACATATATTTCAACTTCAACGTTATATTAGTTTGAAATATATATATATATATAGTAGTTATATTTCACCATTTTTGTTTCGGAAAATTTATCTTTTATTTGTTTTTTTCAACATTATCTTTTATTTATTAAGATGCTTTGTATTGGGAATAACTTTTTTGGTAAGTGGGAATAACTTTTTATATGCAACATATTTACTTTTAAAAATAAAAAATTGGATATATCGTAAACGGGAACTTAAATTTTTGCATAAATAAAAAGTTTTATATTAGTTTTGAATTGATATGTCTCAACACCAGTAAAACATATCACATCATTCTCAAAAATATCACAAAAATTTGTGTTTTCCAAAAATACCACCAAATTTTAATGTGTTTCAAAAAGACCACACAATTGTTTTTATTCCAAAAATACCACAAATTTAAAAGATTTTTAAAACTTCAAATTTAAACCCAAAACCCTCAAAACAAAACTCTACCATTTCGAAAGTAAACCCTAAACTCTAGTTAGTGAATCCAAACCCAAAACTTTAAATTGTAAACCCTTTAAATTCATTTTTTATTTTTGTGGTAATTTTGGAAAAAAATAAGTTAATGATATTTTTGGAACTTTTAGGAGTGTGTAGTATTTTTGGAATTTGAATATATATCTTAGTGGTATTTCAAAGAATTCATTGAACATATACATTATATGAAAATTAATTAATATTTTCAATGTCAAAGTTTATAACTTTGAGTTACATTTGGATTAATAAAATCTGATTTTCAATTTAATTTCTATAATGCAGAGAAATACATTTATGTTAATTAAAATTATTGAGATCGTTTGTATGTGAAAGATTATGTTTAAAGAACTTTTTCTTTATGGGCTAATTGGTGAGATATACATAACTTTATAGAAGTATATATATATTTGTGTATAATTAGAAAGTTGATATTAATATACTATCAATATCTCCTTCCTATTTTTGGTGTGCAATCCACGCGCAGATAATTCATCTCTTTCTCTTTCTTTTTTTACTTCCACCCTTTCATTCTTTTTTAAAGATTAAGCTTTTTAGTTCAAATAATCAAATAAAAACCCTTATTTAAAAAAACACAGATTTTTTAAAAAATCTAACATAACTAAAATTATTTAAAACGAATTATATTATTTAAATAGCGAATTGGTTTAATACAATATAAACCCAGAAATAGTCGAACTATTGAACATAATAGTCGCAATAGTGAAAAAATAGAAACCCAAGACCCCAAAATAGAAAAAAAAACCCGAAAATATAAACCCAAAACCCAAAAATATAAATCCAACACCAAAAATATAAACCTAAAACCCAAAATAGAAACTCAAAGCCCAAAATATAAACCCTAAATTCAAAATATAAACCTGAAACCCAAAATATAAACCCTAAACTCTAAAACATAAACCCAAAACATAAACCCTAAACCCAAAATATAAACCCTAAAACCCAAATATAAATCCTAAAATCTAAAATAAAAAGCCAAAACCAAAATTATAAACCCTAAAATATAAAATATAAACCTTAAACTCTAAAATACAAACTTTAAACTCTAAAATATGAACCTTAAACTCTAAAGTATAAACCCTAAACTCCAAAGTATAAACCCTAAACTCTAAAGTATAAACCTTAAACTTCAAATATAAACCATAAACTTCAAAATATAAACCCTAAACCCCAAAATATAAACCCTAAACCCTGAAATATAAACTCTAATCCCCAAAATATAAACCCTAAACCCTAATATATAAATTCTAAACCCCATAATATAAACCCTAAACCCTCAATTATAAATCATAAACCCAAAAAATATATATCATAAAATCCAAAGTATAAATCCTAAACCCCAAACATAAACCCCAAAAATAAGTAAGACTACAAAAAACATATTAGCCACTCAAAAAATGAGATGTGAAAAGAAAAAAAAATTGGTGTAGGGAAAAATGTGAAAGAGGTAATATAGTATGTATTGTCTATTGTTAGAAGAGAGAGAATGATATAGGCGAATATGTGTTAGTTTGTTAATTACTGTTATCTATTGATATTATATTTTCTTTATTAAGTAAAAATCTCTCAAAAACTTAGACAATTCTCATAGGGTATCACAACTTTGATACCTCTTTATATAAAAATATAATTTCCTAAATCTATATGAATTCCTAAACTCATAACAAAATAGGATATTATAAATTCTAGATAACTCCTAAATATATGTATATTTTGATATATTCTAAATATATTCATAACTATATTATTTCTTTTTTCTTCTACAACTTCAAAAACAATCTCATAGAGATGGACCTTTAAAAGTTCGACTAAAATTACTCTTACGCAAAAACATAATCTTTTATCACCAAAATAAGAAATACATAAACTAAGAATATGGAAGCTTCATCAAAAAACGATGACGGTGCCTTTGAGCTGACTAATGAGAACCTCTCCTATTTTCGTGTTGCAATTGCAAGTGCATCTGCGCGCCTATTATGAATTTGTGGACAGTGAAAGAAACGAAAGTTCGGTTGGATAGCACTGTAAGACTTGATATCTTCCCGTTCTTAAGAGAAATTTGACCACTCACGAGTTTTTGACCATTTCCACCAACAATGGTAAACTTAAAGCGTTAACTTATATTTGTAATTTAGTGTATATATATATCTAGGAAGAGTACATTTGTAGAGGAAGTCATTAGTTTAGATGATATTTACAATGATTGCTATTAGTATAAAAATTAAAGAAGAACAAACAAAAAAAATTTCGCAAGGATAAAAGGGGAAATTTTTTAGATTTGGCTTCCATGTCTTAAGTTCGATTCCTCCTAATCACTTGATTAAGCCCACAATTAACTATATCCTAATTTAAAACGCGTTGATCTCTTATTAATTTGGGTTTGACCCGGTTTTTTAAAAAAATTATCTATCTTGACTTCGGTTCGAATCTCTGTTAAAGCAATTTGTGTTTTTGTTAATTTTAGGTTACATTAAAGGATATTTATGTATTTGTTAGGTAGTTTAGATATTATTGTCAGCTTTGTTTAAAAATCATCATTTAACTATAGGTTATATTCGAAAATGAATATTAGTAGAATATTTGATAGATATCTTTTTCATAACTAAAAAAATCTCTAAACCCTAATCGAGATCCTAAAGTTTTTCTATATATAGAGATACTCTTCCTTTCAGTTTACTAAAATACATTCGATTTTCATAATTTATTTTCCTGCACTTTTCGTAAGTATTTTTTGTTCAAAAATGTTCAAAAACAGTTTTGGTATTGAATGTATTCGATCTTATTATTTAAGATCTAATTTTTTCGTTTATATACAATTTCTCCACCATCAACCAAATTTGATTTATAAAATGTGTTAAATTACACGGGTTTCATTAGTATTATTTTGTAGTCTTGAATTAATTTTTAGTTTTGTTTAATTATTTTCATTGAACTACATTTTTGTAGACAATCGAAACAAAATGCAAAATAATGGGAAAAACAACATACAAGAAGGGCCCGAGGTATAATGTTTTGCGTTTAGTTTTACTTGTATTGAATAATTTTATAAATGTCAACATTAATATAAATAATAGAAAATCGATGCAAAAGAAAAAGATATCATCATGAACGAAGGATCCGAGGTATAATGTTATGCTATTTGTTAATTGTGGTTTAAGTGATGTTCATTAAGTTTGTTACTACTAACATTTCAGTAATGTACACCATTGAGTTTCAAAAGAGAGGTCTTCCGCATGCTCATATCTTATTATTCATGCATCCAAGCTGTAAATTTTCTACAGGAGATGATATCGACAAGATTATATGTGCTGAAATTTCTAATAGAAATACAGACCCTGATCTTTATGATGTTGTCAAAGACTACATAATCCATGGTCCATGTGGTGCAGCTAATCCTTCACATACATGTATGGAAGATGGGAGGTGTTCTAAAGAATTTCTGAAACCGCATAATGATGTTACAACGGTTGATAAAGACGGATATCCTAAGTATAGACGTCGTGATAAGGTGATTTTGTCGAGAAGAATGGCATCAAGTTAGACAACAGATACGTAGTTCCATATAATAAGGAATTGTCACTTTGTTACAGGGCTCATATTAATGTTGAATGGTGCAATCAAACCGGTTCAATCAAATACTTATTCAAGTATATTAACAAAGGATCAGATAAAGGATCATATAAAGTATATTAACAAAGGGTCAGAGAATAGCTCCGATCTATTTGGGGTTTGCTTTGATCCCTCTTTTTGTGACGATGTACCCTAAGAATTCACCATATGTGACTCTGAAGGTGCACTTGGCCGGGTTAAGCTTTATTCTGTACAGATGGAGTGTTTCGAAGCATTTCGCCATATGGTTGATGTGGTCGTTGGCTTTGGCGGATTTGACGAGCATATCGTCGATGTAGAATTCCATAGACCTGCCGATCTCATCTGCGAACATCTTGTTGACTAGGCGTTGGTACGTTGCTCCTGCATTTTCAGTCCAAAGGGCATTACCTTGTAGCAGTAGATTCCTCTGTCCGTGATAAAGGCGGTTTTCTCCCGATCTGCTTGGTGCATCATGATCTGGTTATATCCTGAAAAAGCATCCATAAAAGTTAAGAGCTTGTTTCCTGTCGTAGCCTCGACTAGTCTGTCTATGTGAGGTAGAGGGAAGCTGTCTTTGGGACACCCTTTGTTGAGGTCAGTGAAATCGACGCATACGCGCCATTTGCCATTCTTCTTCTTAACGACAACAGGATTGGCCAACCATTCTGGGTACTTCACCTCGGCAATTGAGCCGGCTTTCAGGAGTTTCTCTACTTCGTTATTAACTGCTTGAGAACGTTCTGTTCCGAGCTTGCGGCGTTTTTGTTTTATTGGTCTGTAGCTTGGGTCTATGTTAAACTCGTGGCAGGTGATTGATGGGTCGATTCCTTTCATGTTATCCATGGTCCAAGCGAAGGTTCTGACGTTCTTTTTCAGTAGCTTGACTAGCTCGGTTTTAATGGTCTCGTCCAGCTCCTTCCCGATTCTTGTGGTTCGATCCGGATGTTCGGCGTAGATACTGACTTGCTCGACTTTATCAAGTTCTGGTGTAGAGTCATAGATCGGTGATGGGCTTGCGGTTTTATCTGACACTTGTAATGTTCGCGTCCGATGTTCTGTTAAAAAGCAAGTCCGAGCTACACGTTGGTTTCCTCTGATCGTCCATGTTCCTCTATCCGTCGGGAATTTGATGCACTGGTGGTAGGTCGATACTACTGCCTTCATGGAGTAAATCCATGGTGTGTCCAAGATCACATTGAACGCCGAGTCCTGCTCCATAACGACAAATTGAACAATTTGGGTGGACCCTCCAGCCTGAACAGGTAATTTAACCGTTCTGGCGGAGGAGACAATTTTGCCGCTAAAACCCGTGAGTGTCCTGCTGCCATCCTTGATTAGGTCAGCGCTGATTCCCATGTTGTCTAGCATCTTTTTGAAGATGATATCCACCGAGCTGCCTGTATTGATGAGAATTCTAGCTACCTCTGTGTCCGCGATGACCAGCTCGATGACTAGAAAGTCGTTGTGAGGTTGACTTAAACCTTTTAGATCAGCATCTCGAAATTCGAGTGGTGAGGAGGTCGGCACTATGTCAGTTTGTTCTTTTTGTGCAGTTGCAGCTCGTCGTTCGGAGTTTCGTATAGATCGTACGGAGTCGTTGCACGAGACTAGTCCTACCATAATTACGTTGACTCGCCTTCTAGGCAGTGAGCCTTCCGTAGCTCGGTCGTCAGAACTACGATCTCGCGTTCGAGTAGGAGGTGCCATGTCGTCGCTAGTATACGAGCTTTTTTCTCGAACTGTACTGACTTGGTGGGCCTTATCCTTGGTAGATGAGTTGTGCCACATGTTTCCACCTCGACGTCGGTCGTTGTTCCGGATCCTGCTAGTATTAATTTCGCCTTCCTGGAACTTCTTCAGAAGGAGGGTTTGTAGATGTCGGCAGTCTTGGGTTTTGTGTCCGGTTCGTTTGTGGAAGTCACAGTACGCCTCTGGATCGTTATCGGAAGGTGGGGGTTGGTCGGTGCTTTTCTCACTATCTGTGATTGCATAAGTGGCACGTCCTCGCCTATCCCTTGAGTAATGTTACCTTGGCTCCCGGGGGATTTCCTCCTTATCCCGGCTAGGTCTTGTGTCGTGGTGCCTTTTCGACATTGCGGCATGCTCTTCCTCAATCTTGATGAATTTTTTGGCTCGGTGGAGTGCGTCCTCTAATGTTTGCGGAGGGTTAATGAGTAGCTCGTCCTTGAACCTTGATTTGAACCACAGTGCCTTTTGTAGTGCGGCAATTATCCCCTCATCGTTGATCACGATACGAGTTACGACTCCTTTGAACCTGTCAATAAAATCTTTCAGCGATTCGTCTTCGTGCTGGGACATAGTCCATAGATCGGTTGTTGATGCTTTCTTCGAGATGTACATCGAGTAGTGCTTGATGAATATGGTGGAGAGCTGTTGAAACGTGTCAATGGTCCCTGGCTCTAGACGAGAGAACCAATCCAAAGCCAAACATGACAAGTTTTCAACAAAAAGTTGACACAAACCTGCATCTCGTTCTTCTAGCGAGAATTGAGCTCTCGCCATAGCGATGGTGAAAGCTGTCAAGTATTGGACCGGGTCACTCTTGCCGTCATACCCTGTAAACTTGATCTTTGCGGAATGCTGAACTGATATGTCGGTAACTCTTCTTGAAAATGGAGTTCGTTGAGTCTCTTCAATGGTACGCAGGATATCAGGGGCCAAGCTGGTGGCCTGGTGTACTTGCGAGCTCATGATCTTTAGTTGTTCGTGGATGCTCTGCGTCTCGGTAGCCTCGGTCAAGCTCCTGGACCTGGTTGCATTTGTGTAGTCTGACCGACCTTCATTTCCGTCCGTAGGAGGAGTTTGGTGAGATGTTCCGAACAGATTTCGGTTGATTGTGCGCACGTCTCTTTCCTCCGTAGATGCAGTGATGTCATCTAGCTGTGCTCTTAGGGTTTGTGACTCCGCTCTTAGCTTGGCGGTTTCTGCATGGTGATTTCTGGGGCTTCTTCGTCGTGGTCAGATCCTGTTTTGTCAGCATGATCGTCTTTGTTTGTTAGGTCGATGGTAGATCCATCTTGTGTTTTTTCGAGTAATCTCGTGGTCATTGCTGCTAGTTGTCTTGTTCCTGCAAAGATAAATTACGAATTTTTTCTAGCAACTCCCCACAGTCGGCGCCAACTGTTGAATCAAGACTTAACAAATAGGTTTAAATCTTTGATCTTGTGGGTAAAGCTAGGAAGAATTTCATATATCTTTAAGGAATAATTACATGAGTATTTATAGTGAAAATACATGCTTAAAACCCTAATTACATTGATTAACCCTAATGGGCCTCGAGCTGGAAGGCCCAGCTCGTCAGATCGGCCCACCTAGGTCTTGTTCTTCTAAGCTCCTTTCTCCTCTTGATGTCGGCGTCCAGCTGGGCCTTGAGTCGAAATGAGCTTTTTGGGTAGGTGCTACACATGGTATCAACACATATTATAACAATTTTTGTATAATTTTATGTTATAGGGAAACCAAATTTCATTTCTTATAGGAATTCATACAAGATTGAATAAATTTCTACTTTCTTTTTGCGAAAAGAAAAACATGGCTTACAACACTGTTCGTTTTCTTTATGATGGAAATCATATAAACCCGAATGCAACTCCTCAATCGGTTTTTTACTCACTTATATCTTTTAATATATTTCTTTTTGTATTAATCTTTTAATTAATCATTTTTTAGCTATTCATGGAAGAAGGAGATGAGATCTATGCGGCAATTGAGCAAATTTGTGGCGGTTTCTATGAATTTTGATTATCTTGTGTTTTAAAATTCCTAATTATGTATGTCAACGTTGTTATGTTTTAATTAATGTTATAAATGATAGTTTTTATAAGTTTTAACCTAATTACTTATGCCCATTATATATGCTAATTAAAAAAAACTACATAGAATATACGAGAATACACATTAGCTTTATATAATTTTATAATTAATAGTATCAATAATCTGTTACATTGTACATATGAATAAGACAGGTTATTTAAATAACCTTCTATAGTTACGTGACACGTTTTAAGTTTTATATTTATTAATATTATCTTGTGCGTTTGAGTTTGTTTCAATAATTTTGTTTTCGAATAATTAATTTAAAACAAAATAAACACATACGAAAAACGTTCAAAGAATTCAATTTAAGTAGTTTTCCAAATACTTATATACAACTTAATATTAAGATTATGTTAATTGTATTTAAAAAGTAGATTTATATAGTATTTGGATAAGTATTAAGTTGTATATAGTTATACTTATTAGTAAGTTGTACTTATTAGTTTGTTAGTACTAACTCTTTTAAAGGAAATTCTTCCATTTGCAACAACATGAATAAATTCAAATTTTAAAAATGTTATATACAATTTTTATATTGTGTTATGTATTCAATATGACATGTAAAATAATTTTATTTTTAGTATTCCCGAATTTAAATTTTTCTTAATTATATTATAAATTTAAAAATAATAATCATTAATCATATTCTTAACAAATAAAAACCCAAATTTGTTATTAGAATAGATAAGCATTAACCGATTAAATTTTACATCAAAATTTATAATAATAAATATATAAAACATATAAAGGAAAACACAAACATCCTAGGTTTCTAATCATCGAAATCTATATTGAAATCACATTTTAAGTTGACTTCGGGAATAAATGCGTAGAGAACAGCGATATCAGCAAGATTTTTTTCGGCTTCGAGTTTTTTAAATTCTTCTTCCATGTTGAAATTTGGTTATGTTTTTTTTTTAAAATAGATAACGCCCCATCTATCTTAGTAGCTTTTAGTTGTTTATTGTATCTTTCTTCTTTGTATTGGTGTTGGATGGTTAAGATGGCTGCTCTGTATTGGATTTCGGTTGTGAGTTTTCCAATTTTTACGTTTATAATTTCTAAATCATCAACTGATTCATCTGTTGATATCGGTTGATTCGCTTCACTAGGTTCTCCTTGATTCATGTTTTAGGTTTTATTTGAAAGAGAAGGATAATGTTTAAGTTTCAATGTTTTTAAAGTGGAGAGTTTGGTATTGTATTAGGTTTAGATAGGAAGTGGCTATTTATAATGATAATATCTCATTAAATATATGAAAAGTGGTAGTTATATGTCAAGTATTGTTATTAAATGAGAGTGTTTTTTTATTATGTTAATATATAAATAATTATTTAATATAGTTGGTTTTTAGTTATGTGTCAAATCAATAATAAATTTTTATGCGTTTAAAAATTTTCTTAAAATTTTTTATAAAGATAATTATTTATATATTAATTAGTATGCATATATAATTCGAATATATATATATATATATATATGTTATTTGTTTTTTAAATAAAATTGTTAGTTCTTTTTAGTATTGATTAAATAGTTTATAAAATTTTTACATTGATGGTCTTTATTAATTAACAAGATCGATTTTCGTGACTAATTATTATTTTCTATTGGGATTTTGTTAAAAGAATTAAATAGTATATCCTATATGGATCGAGTCGATAATATATCTTTATATCATTAATTATTAATTTTTTATTATGATTTTATCTAATGTTAAATATCTACATTAACATTTTAAAATATTATTATATACAAAAAACATGTATTATCGTATATTTAATGTTGGTATATCACATTAATATTTAAAATGATTTTAAAAATATTTAAAATTTTTGAAAATGTTATATAGAAAATAATCTATAAGTATATAAGAAAATTTTTTAATGATTAAATGAAATCAAGTTGTTCTTATATTTTTCCTTATTTTTAAATGGCTATCTTAACCACAATTTTGGAAACCCATTATTGAGATTTATTTAGTAATTTTGAAAGCCCGTTATTTTATAAATCAAGTTATTCTCATATTAGTAATTTTGAAAGCCCATTTTTTATTTACTTTAATATTTTTATAAAGCTATAAATAAATTTTAATATAAAATTAATTTTGGTTTAATCTATTTACAAATGTCATAGTTGAATTTATTTATAAAGATAGATATTACAAATATAATGCATATTAATATTTAATTTTTGTAATAAAATATATTTTATCTTATTCAAATATGGTTTAAGAGGTTTAAAGATGTTAAATAATTTATGAGATTGTAAGGAAATAGTTACCTTCATGATATTAGGCAAATTTCGTAAATCGTCAAATGATATCGTGAGAAAATATATAAAAAAATAATTAATATTATAATTTATAAATACCATTTTTTGTATATAAATTTTGTAATATATACTTTATATTAATATTGTACTACTAAAATGAATAAATCATTTTCGATATTACCTTAATTGTTTTCATTTTTGGGTGTATGTTCTCCAAATTTGGATATCCATTTCTGAACCAACCGGAAATATCATATGCAAAAAATAAAAGATAGAAATTAAAATCTATAAATTATAGAAGATACAAATCAAAATCTAAATCGAAAGATTTATTTTAGTAATTGATATTAACTTTTACAAATATATTTTTATTTCAGTATATTACGTATTTATTAAATATTTTTTAAAAGGTATAGATAAATTTTAATAAAAAATTAATTTCGATTTAATATATTTACAAATGTCATAGTTGAATTTATTTATAAAGATATATATTACAAATATAATGCATATTAATATTTAACTTTATAATTAAATTGTTTTATCTTATTCAACTATGGTTTAACAGGTTTAATGATTTTAAATAATTTATGAGATCATAAGAAAATAGTTACCTTCATGATCTTTAGCAAATTTCGTAAACCGTCATATTATATCATGAGAAAATAAGTAAGAAACTTATTAATATTATAATTATTTATACCATTTTTTCGTTTTGTTTATTTGTTGTATGAACTCTTTGTTTACCCAAAATCATCACATGCATACAAAATAAATATATAAATTTTGTAATCTATACTTTATATTAACAAAGTAGTACTAAAATGAATAAATTATTTTCGATATTACCTTAATTTTTTTCGTTTTTGGGTGTATGTTCTCCAAATTTGTAGATCCATTTCCGAACCACCCGAAAATATCATATGCAAAAAATAGAAGATACAAATTAAGATCTAGAAATAATAGAAGATACAAAATCAACATCTAAATCGAAAGATATATTCAATAACTTTGATTTTACCTTATTTTTTGTTTTCATATGTTTAGTTATATCCGAATTGGAAGAACAACAAACCTCACATGGAAAAATAAAAGTTAGATTAAGATTTGTTTGAATATTCTATTTTAGATATCTATAAATGAGATCTTACCTTGATTTTTCTCTCTAGATTTGAAGATCGAATTACCGATAAATTTCCTTCACATCAACTATTAAATCGAACAACAACATTTTCTTAAAATCGCCAATTTACGAATATGAAACGAGAGAGATGATTTTTTTGGAAGATTCTTATTAGGTCGGTGCAAAAGTGGAATAAAATTTTAGTGTTAGGTTAAATTGCGAGTGGGCCAACAAAATTGACCCGATATTTTACATATTTTAAAACTTTAGATTTAAAAATCAGATATGGCCGAAATTTAATAGTATGATTAAAAAATATTCGATATCCATTTAATTTTAACATATTCAGCCCAAATTTAATGTTTTTAATTTTCATAACATATTTTACGAATTTTATATATTATCAATCTTTATTTCGTAAACAATTATTAAATTAATTTATATAATTATCTAAAAATATATAAAGTGAGATTAAAATTGAAAATAATATTATTTCTTTATTGTAAAAACACACACATATATATATATATATATATATTATATATTATAAGTAGTTTATTTTTATATATTATATTCTAACTTTAAATATTTCTGTAAATACTTAACATTTCAAAAATAATATTGTCTAGAGTAGTTATAAATCGAAAGATATCAAATAACTTTGATCTTACCTTATTTTTTGTTTTCTTATGTTTAAGTATATCCGAATTGGAAGAACAACAAACCTCACATGGAAAAAAAATTAAAAAAAAAAATTTAGATTAGGATTTGTTTGAATATTCGATTTCATATATCTATAAATGAGATCTTACCTTAATTTTTCTCTCTATATTTAAGGATCGAATTACCGATACATTTCCTTCACATCAACTATTAAATCGAACAACAATATTTTCTTAAAACACCTATTTCCGAATATGAAACGAGAGAGAGATGAATTTTTTTTGGAGTTTCCTATTAGGTCGGCCCAAAACTGGAATAAGATTTTACGGTTTGTGTCATTAGGGTAAATTGCGAATAGGCCAACAAAATTGGGCCGATATTTTAAAGATTTTAAAACTTTAGATTTAAAAATCAGATTGGGCCGAAATCTAATAGTATGATTAAAAAAAATTTCAAGATCCATTTAATTTTAACATATTCGGCCCAAATTTAATGTTTTAAATTTTTATAACATATTTTACGAATTTATATATTATCAATCTTTATTTCTTAAACAATTATTAAATTAATTTATATAATTATCTATAAATATATAAAGTGAGATTAAATTTGAAAATAATATTATTTCTTTATTGTAAAAACATATATATATATATATTATAAGTAGTTTATTTTTATATATTATATTCTAACTTTAAAAGTTTGTGTAAATACTTAACATTTTAAAACTAATATTGTCTGTGCCATATTTTCTCTAATATTTATATTTCTATAAATTATAGAAATACAATTATATAAATTAAATTTATCATATGTTATACTATATCTTTACTATTAATTACACATATACATGTTTTAAACCAAATAAAATTTAAATTATATGTTTATAATAGTTACAACGTTTAACATTTATAATTTACACTTTTCTGTCAAATAAATATTATAAAATACTTTACACTTTAAAAATATCAAATAACAAAAAAAAATTAATTAAATACAATTATAATAAAACAATATGTAAAAATATTAAATTGAAAACATTATCAATTGTATTCACAAGAAAATAAGTCTTAATCATTTGTATGTGCGGGTCACTACCTAGTATATATATTATTTGTTCTAGTCAACTTAAGACCATCTAATTAACTGAAATTGGTCTGATACAAAAAGCACAACTGCAAACAAGACTTCAATTTAGTTTGGAGAACAAACATAAAAAGAAAGCTTAACAGAGTCCAAAAAGGGACTAAAAAGCTTGAGACCAAGGAACAAAAAGAATCATCACTCACCGAGTTGAACAAACTCTCTTTTTTTTTTGATAATGAAGTTGAACAAACTCTCTCAAGGCGAAAAACCTCTGCAAGCCATGAAAACCACATAAGACGTATAACGTTTATCGATTATGACAGTTTCCGCAATGAAAGCGGCACCACGATTTAAGGATGGGAAAGAAACTTTCAATTGTCAATCAGGAATGAAAACAAGAGCTGAAAACAACAATGACCAAAAAGCTTTGAAATTTGGCCATGCTTTGGGTCGTAAGAATGGTCCAACTAGAGAGAAAGTTTCAGACGCAAAGATTATACAACTCCAACTTAGAATCCATATTAAAGAAAGATTTACGACTATGGACAAGCACAATGTCAGATGAATTCTGTAAGACCTATCCTATCTGGCATCTGTTATGCCCCATTCACAACTTACATTACATTTGACCTAGGGGAAGATCGGTTTTGACCAGACACAGAGAGATGAGGCCTGAGTGGAAACAGAAGGTGTTGAAATTTTTCTCAAGAGTCTTGAATATCTCAAGAACAAGAGAGAGAGTATAGAGAATTCAAAGAAACGAAGAGAGATTTTTTATTTCTCCTTAATTAAAATGTTTACAAGCATAACAAATATATAGAAACATTTTGAAATGGTTCAAATGGTCAAGAGAAACAAAAGAGAAAAGTTTCTTATGCACATCCAACAATGCAGAGCCAAATTAGGCTTTCGCTGAGCCAGAGCTGTGTCAGACCCAGTCCACGCGCGCGTGTCCTTGGAAACCATGCGCTAAACTTCTCCCGTGAGCTTCTTTAGTCTCGACAGCCAATTTTTTGAGCCAAACCTTCTAGAACCTTATTTTAAATCCCTTAAAATTTCTTAGACTTGTTTTGACTCGAATTGCCCGCGTAAAACTTGATTTGGCCAAGTTTTCTCAATTCTGCGCATTGTCGCAGATTCTGGCTCGAGCGTCCCGATGGTTCACTCTCACGACCTGATGATTAACTTGTAGCGTCCCAATGGTTTGTCTATCCCGACTTGATCATATATGCACATTATTCACCAAGTCTGATCTTGTCCGCATCGTTCCATGCTATCGGCTCATGCGTCACGATGGCCAACTCTAGCGATCTGATAGCATGTCTTGAGCGTCCTGATGGTTGCTACTGTCAACCCGATAGTTTATCCTGATGTCCGCATCTCTTTATGCTATTTGCTCATACTTCCTGATGGCCGAGTATAGCGACCCAATGACTTAAACTGAGCGTCTTGGTGATTAACTACCAGCGAACCGATAGTTTATCCTCCTGGCCCGATAGTTGGCTCGATGTTTCCGGTACTTCATATTTTGGCTGAGTGAGACCCAAATGACCCGAAACTCATTTTCTTCTATTATCTTGACATTTTCTTCATTTCTCAATACCCCCCCCCTCAAGCTTAACCATGGTAAATGGCTAAGCTTGGAACCGTGAATATCAACTTTAGTAAAAACCTTAATGTGCGAAACCACATGGGATTAAAACACATTAAGGGAAAAGGAGTGTGAGCTCCACGGTTAAAGATCTTCATTCTTGAGTAAGGTTTGTGAGCCCAATCTTGGCATGGATGAACTCATAAACTTTAAAACTTGCAGCCTTAGTAAAGATATCCGCAAGTTGATATGGGCTTCTTGTATAACAAGGTAGTATTACTCCCTTTTCCACCATTTCCCTCACCTTGTGGCAATATACTTCAATGTGCTTTGTCCTCTCATGAAAGACATTGTTTGAGGCTATATGTATTGTGGCTTGGTTATCACAATGCATAGTCATTGACTCATTGGTTTCTATTCCCAAATCTTCAAGTAGACCTTTTAACCATGTAAGTTTGTTGGTTAGTTTCCTCATGGCCCTATACTAGGCTTCAGCACTACTACATGAAATAATCTTTTGCTTCTTGCTTTTCCATGTTACCAAGTTTCCTCTAATGAATGTACAATAACCGGTTGTTGACTTTCTATCCACTATATCACCGGCCCAATCTGCATCACAATAGCCCACAATCTCGGTGCTATTTTTGTTCCCCATCCATATGCCTTGGCCCGGAGCATTCTTGAAATACCTAAGTATCATATCCACCATTTTCTAATGATGCTCCATGGGTGTTTGCATATGTTGGCTTATTTGAGATACTGCAAAACAAATGTCAGGATGGGTTATGGTTAAGTAAATAAGCTATCCTACCATCCGTCTATATTGGTGTTGGCCTTCATACGACTTTTCTTCAAACTCCCCATGTCTTGTTACTTTGTATCCTTCTTCAAGTGGGGTTTTGGCCAGCTTTGATCCCAACTTTCTTGTTTCACTAAGAAGATCAAGAGTTTACTTTCTTTGGGATAGAAATAGTCCATTCTTGGATCTACAAACTTCTATTCCAAGAAAGTACTTTAGTTCTCCTAAGTCCTTTATGTAAAATACCGACTTAAGAAACTCCTTGGTATTGTGAATTTCTAACTTATCACTTCCAGAAATAATTATGCCATCCACATAGATAAGTATTACCACTATATCTTCCTTACCTTGTAGAGTGAACAATGTCTGGTCTCCTTCTGATCTTGCAAAGCCCTTCTTCATTATGGTTGAGCTAAGCTTATGATACCAAGACCTTGGAGATTATTTTAAACCATAGATTGCTTTTCTTAGCCGAAGAAACTTTCCTTGTAAGATTGATTTTTCCAAATTGGGTGGTGGATGCATATACACTTCTTCTTCAAGCTTTCTTTGAAGAAATGCATTTTTGACATCCATTTTCCAAAGGTCTCATTCAAGGTTAGTGGCTAAGGAAAAGATCACTCTCACTATATGAAGCTTGGCCACAGGTGCAAAGGTGTTCAAGTAATCTTCTACATATGTTTGTGTGAAGCCTCTTGCACCCAACCTAGCCTTATGTCTTTCTAGTTCACCAATGCTCTTGTACTTAATGGTGAACACCCACTTGGAGCTCACAACCCTTTTTCCTTTGCCTTGAGTTCACTACAAATTGCTTCTCTCTATTGAGTATGTTCAATAGCCTCTCCATATGTCCGTGTAATCTATCCTTGATCCACTTTCCCAAGAAAAACTTGGTGATCCAATGGTAGATGACTTATGTCACAAGTTTGTTGAATTGGATGAAAAATGGCTTGGCTATTGTAGTATACTCTTGTATTAATCCAATTGGAAGGTGGCTTCCTTATCCTAGTATATCTTCTTAGGAAAGGAGCTTCTTCTTGTTCTTTATCACTTTGTGATTCTACTTCTTGATGAGTAGATTCTTCCTCTTAACATGATCCGGAGCATCTTGAGTTGATGTGCTCTCGGCTTGATTTCCTCTCCTCATGGTCATGAGGAGGAATCCCTTCATATGTGATCTTGAGCCCTTTCTACCAATTTTTTTGCTTGAGTCTGTGGTGGCTCATCTTGATTGGCCGAAGGACTTGAAGATGAGTGAGGTCCATTCATATTGAGGCCAAGATTCTCAAGTATGTTCCTAAGGTTTGTAGCACAGTCATAACAAGAGGTTGAGATATCCTTCAACCCTTCCCAATCCTTGCCATCATAATACCCTTTATGTTTTATGAACCGGAAATCTCTTGATACTAAGACCCTTCTTGTGTCTGGATTGTAGCATTTATACCTTTTTTGAGTAGAGGAGTATCCAATGAACATTGCTTTCATACTCTTGACATCTAGTTTAGACCTTTGTTCTCCTGGAATAAGAACAAAGCAAACACACCCAAAAACTTTTAGATGGCTAATAGTAGGTTTTGATTTATTCAATGCCTCATATGGAGACACATCTTCTAGGATCCTTGTAGGTATCCTATTGATCAAGTAACATGCCATTTCTACCGCATCAGTCCAATACTTCTTAGGTACATTTCAATGGAACATCATGGACCTAGATACTTCCATCAAGTTCATATTCTTCCTCTCGGCCACATCATTTTGTTGTGGTGTGTAGGGACAACTAGTTTGATGAAGTATTACATGGGTTGCTAAATGATCTTTGAAGGCATTACTTTTGTATACCACCATTATCCGATCTAAATATTTTAATCTTGGCATTAAAAGTGTCAGTGAGATAAGATTGAAAGTTTTTAAATGCATCTAACACTCTATCTTTTGAAAGCATTAATGTTACAAGTATATTTTGGTTTCTCATCAATGAAAGTGACAAAGTAATTTAAGTTATCCCTAGATATGCAAGGTGATGTCCACACGTCCGAATGTATAAGATCAAAGCAACTTTCATAAATATAGATGACTTGGGAAACACGGATCTACAATGTTTCCCACGAATACATGTTTCACAATATCATTCTTAAAGTTTAAACTTGGAAACATTAATCCTAAGGCCCTTGAATGAGGGTGACCTAATCTAGCATGCCACATAGCACTTGATTCATACAAAACATTAAAATTAAAAGTATTAACTAAGATAAAATTTGGATTTGGCTTGAGATCTTCTAGGAGATACAAACCCTCCTTTGTTCCTCCTTTACCGAGGACTCCCTTTGTTTCAATATCCTGAAAGATAACTTTGTTAGGTCCAAAAAAAACTTCACAATTAAGATCATTTGTAATCCAACTTATAGATAAAAGATTTGAGGTAAAAGATGGCATATAGAAAACTTTTAAATCCTTTTCAAACAACCTAAGATTACCAATCCCCGTAATAGGTACCCTATCACCATTAGCAATAACAACATGTCCTAGAGTTGGTTCCATATTTTTAATCAAGCCTAGGTTACTAATCATGTGATGGCTAACACCCGAATCTAGTATAAGGGGTTTAATCATATCTCTTGCTAACATAGAGTTACCAAACTCATTACCATTCATACCAGACTTAGTGGCCTCCTTGATGGCTTTGATAAGTGCATCCAAGTCAGTCTTTTTGACATAGTCCCTTAGGACCTCCTCTTTGGTTCTAGTTTCCTCTTGTGGATTATAAGACACCATTGCAAGTGACTTGTGAGGGTCACCATGGCCGAATCCTCCTACCTCCATAGGCTTGGCTTGACTATACTAGGTTTGATTAGCCCTAAAGTTTTTTGTTCTGAGGTCTTAAACCACATCTTGCATTGAACTTATCTAGCTTGAGATGAGGATGAAGCAACCAACATTTGTCCCTTGTGTGAGTATACTTCTTGCATTGGTCACAAAAGAGATTCCTCTTTCCATCCTCTTTATAAGAGCCATTATTGGCTTGAGAAAGCTCCACCTTGTTTGTGAGGACAAGATCCTTCCTTCCACCAAACAAGCCAAGTGTCCCTTGTTCCTTTTGAATTTGGGAACAAACATCTTCAAGAATTAAAGGCTTGATCGACCGTAAAATGTGTTTCACTAGATCTTTATAGTTGTTGTTGATGTTGAAAAGGAACCCAAAGACTTTGTCTTGCTCTCCTCTTTTACGTAGAGTTTTTGACTTTAGAGTGAATGGCCTTAGCAACTTTAACTCAGCCCACAAAGTCATAAACTTCCCAAAATAGGCATTAAACTCTATGTCTTCTTGTTTGAGATCGCTTATGGCTTTCTTTACTTTGAAGACACGACTTAGGTTTGAAACATTCCCAAACACCTTTTGAAGTGTTTCCCAAAGATCCTTGGGTGTTTCAAAATAGGAGTAAGCCTCTAAAAGGCTTGGCTCGAGTGAAATTTTCATGATTCTGAGGACCATTTGGTAATCTTGGAAGCATTTTTATTCTTCAAAGGTGAGACTTGTTCTTCACTCTCCTTTTCTTCACATTCGGTGATTGCCTTTTCAGAGGTGGTTGGAGCTGTATTTGTAACATGCTTCCATAATCCTTTTCCTCCTAAGAAGATTTTGATGGTCCTATAATATAAGAGATCGTTGGTGCATTTTGATGATGTCAAGAAGTATTTTTGAACAGAAAATGAGAGATTGGAACCAAGAGAATTAGAAGATTAGAGATTGGAACCGAGAAAATGAGAGACTTGTGCGGAAGAATGCGTAGAAAGGAGCATTAGCGATATGCTACCATGTCTAAATTTAGACTCAAGAGTCTTGAATATCTCAATAAATAAAAAAAGAAAGTAGAGAGAGAGTAGAGAGAATTCGAAGAAAGGAAGAGAGATTTTTATTTCTCCTTAATTAAAATGTTTACAAGCATAACAATATATAGAAACATTTTGAAATGGTCAAACGGTCAAGAGAAACAAAAGAGGAAAGTCTCGGATGCACATCCAACAATGCATTAGCCAAATCGGGCTTTCGCCGAGCCAAAGCTATGTCAGTGATAATGGGATTTTTACTACTAGTTCAACTCCTATTACACTATCATGTCATTGCAGTATAATAGGTGTCAATCCAATTAGGTGTAGTTATTAACCACTCTAGATGCAGTCAGGTCTATTAACTCAAGCCAAGTAAATCGAAGGGGGTTAAGTAACAGTCCTATTCAAATAGAACAAACTGGAAGTAAAAAATCAGGACATAAGAACTATAATGCATCAATCAAAAGCTAAGGAGTACACAGCAAGTAAACTGACAGCAAAAGAGAAAATGGTACTAAAATGCAATCAAAGAAAACAGTTCATGACGATAGGGGTAATTGATCAGCGATCCTCCTTGATTTACCTAGATGCCTAACATACCTCAAGCAAGAGCTAATCCCTAGACAACAGATTCAGAAACAATCAAATTCAATCTCTTGATAGACGATCTCAAACTAAACAATATCTAGACCTAACTCTCGTTAACGAAACACAACCTAGCAGGCATGAAGAAACAATATGTTCAATTCAATAAACACCCTAAACAACCAATCTCTTGGGTTAGGTATGTAAATCTCTGAAATAATCTTGTTCAGACATTTCATCAGACACCTTTTGGGTGAGGAAATGTCTAAGATCATATTTCAATTGATCAGAGAGAAATAGGCATTAAGAACAATGAAACATAAGGGAAAATGGACAATCAAGCTTAAACATCTAGGAGATTCAAGGATTCAGCACTGATCTACCCTATCCTCAGAAACCTGGGAAACTACTCACTACTCATGATGTTCACAAAATCATAAAGACCAGAAAACAAAACTACTAAACGAATCATTGGGATCAAAGGTCAAACTCTAAAAAACAGTAAGAACGGGAAGGTCAGGGAAAGAACAAAAACCCATAAAACTGCAAGAATAAAACCCAAAAAAAGGTGATCAAAACCAGAAAATAAAGTGAAAGAT
The DNA here is from genome assembly GCA_900406425.1 of Iberis pinnata. Classification (NCBI taxonomy): domain Eukaryota; kingdom Viridiplantae; phylum Streptophyta; class Magnoliopsida; order Brassicales; family Brassicaceae; genus Iberis; species Iberis pinnata. Next base: position 48 of record OVBE01005191.1, on the reverse strand, counting down.
CAACAAGCACCAAATATTCGTGATCCTAAAGCTAAAACAAACATAAAT
>OVBE01005190.1:0-22209 GCA_900406425.1 Iberis pinnata | reverse complement strand
TAATAATAATAATAATAATAAAAATAATAATAATAATAATAATAATAATAATAATAAATGAAATTTTAAATATTTTTTTTTCATCTTAAAATAAAATTTTAAATAGTACTACAAGAAAACACGGGTTTTCAGATGGACAAATCCGCCAGAAGCCCGTTAGAAACAAGTGTTTTTCACGGGTAATTGAAGGATTTGATCCGACAGTTCTAAATAGTCGATAATAAAATCCTGTCAATATTACTGACGGATTACTGATGGCATTTTAACGGCAATTATTCTTCAGTAAATAAAACGTCAGTAATCCGTCAGTACTATTCCGTCAGTTTTTCGTCAATATTAGTGATAGAATTACTAACGGATTTGTATTTATGCATGTCACCAATATTGACGAAATTACAAATGGATTAGGAAGAAAATAAAAATTAAATATTTACTAACTGATTATTAATTTACTTATATTAAAATATTTAAATTAAATTCTCAGTATTAATAAAAATAAAATTTCCAATTATTAATAAAAATAAAATACAAAATATTCATAAAATAACATTCTAAATATTCATAAAATCTTAAATTAGTTATAAAACTAGAACGACACATGTATCTATTGTCTGAAACGTCGCATCATCTTGGCCATGAACTCGTCCATCTTAGCTTGCATCTGAGCTGCAAGCTCAACCTGCATATGTTGTTGTTGAGCCTGCAACTGTTGTTGCTAAGCCACGCTCTGAGCATCGCGCTCCGCTTGTGCAGTATAAATATCTTCTATCTTCTTCTGCATGTCTTCCAATGGTGTGTCCTTCTTCCCCAGCTCCTTATCTCTGATAGGATCCCTCGCTGCTTGGGATCCCGATCCTAGAAAGAAATAGCAGGCCATGTTCCCGAACCCGAACATGCGGCCCCTGGACTTCTTTGTAGCTTAGAAAAACCAAATATATTGTATTAGTATAAATAATATGAAATAATATGTCATTAAATTTAAATATTACTTGCCTAAGTCATTATATCATACTGCATCTCAAAGGGGATGTCACCATCATTCGGTATCTACTGAGTAGCCTGGATCTCTTCAAGACGTTTTTAGATGTTTTGACCAACTCACAAGCAAACGGTTCCTAAATTTATGTAGTCGTGTTTGTGTGGAGCTCCTCTATAATCCCAATAGACGTCGGCCGTTGGCCATGCCACTATTTTAAAAATAAAAGTTTAATTTTATATAGTTTTGATTAAAAATTGTTTTTACTATATTAAATGTTAAGTCATACCAGATTAGACTTTTGGGTGACTGAACTCTTGGCACCAGAGTTGGTAGTCGACATCACCCTACCATCACGTTCGTTGTACCGATTCTTCTTGTTCTTTTAAGAAAAAGATTGAGTTCCTTCTTTAGCTCAGTACTCAACGAAGTCCTTTAGGAGTGCCTCGGGCATTCCGTTGTGCTTCTTTTCTACCATGAACCACATATCCTTCCACACACACAAGTGGTTGCTATAAAAAATATCCGCTTTTCTCTTGAACTTCTTCCGCACTATAGCAGTAATGGTAGGGTTCCAACTGAATTCTTGATATATGATATAAAAATTTAATGTTAGTATATATATATATATATATATATATATTTAAGTTAAGATTGTAAACCTGAATTATTTAAGAATATAGTCTAAATATTTCTTACCGTGAAACAATAAAACCAAAACTCCTTATCGTCGTCTGGCATGTCTTTGAACAGCGGGTACGCTACGTTCAGAAGATTGTGCATCATTCTCATGATGCACTTCGTGATACTGTTATCTGAAGCCGGAAACCACGTCGTCCTGGCATTGCCATATGGATCCAAAATAGACAACCACTTGCGTCACGGTTGGAGCAAAATCTCCTCTAACATCAGCTGCTGCGGAAGTATTGCTGTTGGTGATGGCTGAGGTGTCTGAGAGTCAGACATATGAGTGCTAGGAGATAAAGAATGCGGCAGAGGTGTAAACGAAGGCCTCGGTACCGGAGACCCTCCTACCTCAAACCCTGAGCTAAAACGACCATAATCACTTAGATTATGGTTATGTTTAAATAATATTAGTATCAAAATTATATAATTTTTAAAATATATAATTTATTGGGAAAAAGGCCATAAAAAACCTGAACTTTTCAATTTTGGCCAAAAAAACCCGAACTCTTAAGTTAGCCATTTAAATCATCATTTTTTGATGAAAGTCATTTAAAGATTCAATTTTACTTTGACTTAGCCATATTAAACCTATAGTTAGTCAACTATTAATAAAGTTTTAACACTGTTAGTCTGCTGTTAAATTAGAGCAGTTAAATGAAACGACCTAGTTACATAAAAACATACAAACTTAAAAAAATTATCTGCATCGCAGTTATCTTCACCTTCAAATTAACGAACCTTAATGAAATTTTTTCAAATTAACTCTACCTCTCCTCTATCGATTTCCATTCGATTCAACTTCTACACTACTCCTACTCCAACTCCACCTTTGTTTGTAGTCGTCCGCTTTCTATCTTTTTCTCTATCATTCATTGTTTGCTTGACTATTTCGATTGGTTGCAGTGAATCTGCAGATAATGAAGTTGTTGTCAGTTTCAGAGGACTTAAAAATTGTAATAAACAACAAGGACGAAGAAGGCTAGGCTCCTCTACAATATGTAGCTAGCATCAACAATGCAGAGCTAGTTAAAATGTTATTGAATAGAGGTTTGTTTTTGTTGAGAGATGCATGAATTTTTATTTAGTTCTTCTACTGATTAGCTTCTCTTTTGAATTCAATTTTAAGATACAGTTGTGAGAAATTGATACGTCTGATGATGGTTATTTTAATTTTTTTTTTCTTATGTTCAGGTGCTGATGTTAATGTTAATAACAACGGTGGTCGCATTGCACTTCACTAGACTGCTAGCAAAGGATGGTTGAAGTTTACTCAGCTTTTCCTAACACATGCGTAAAGATTAATATGACAGACAAGGTTTTGTAACTTCTTGTCTCTTTTTTGTTGCTTTCACAACTTTTAACATAAACTTAATTTCCTTAACTTTTAGGGTTGGTTGCACTTTGAAGGCAGAGACATTGAAATTATGGGGCAAGAGATAGTTGGAGTCACAATCTGTTTTATTGTCTTAACGTCAAGCAAAGTTACCACCCAAAAGGTGAATATATCTTCAAATATGTTCGTTTCAAGACATTAACCCAACCAAACCTCAATCAACAAGCAAACAATGAATTACAGAGAGAACAAAGAGAGAAAGCAGACAAGTACAAAGATGATAAAGAAATACATGCATGAAACACGAAGGTGGAGTTGGAGGACTGTCAAATTTGAATCAAATCGAAATCGGCAGAGGAGAGGTGGAGTTGATTTAGAAAATTTTCTATGAAGGTTCGTCACTTGAAGGTGAATGTGAGTCCGATTTAGGGAATTTTTAAGTTTGTGTTTTTAAGAAACTATGTCGTTTCATTTAATTGTTCTAACTAACATGAGACAAACAGTGTTAAAGTTCATTAACAGTTGATTAACTATAGGTATAATATGGCTAAGTCAACATATAATTAAATATTTAAATGATTTTCATAAAAAATGAGGATTTAAATGGCTAAGTTAAGAGTTGGGGTTTTTTTTGGCCAAAACTCAAAAGTTCAGGATTTTTCTGGCATTTTTCCCATGATTTATTCTTAAACTTTAATCTAGAAACATGAAATATATACAAAATTAGTGATTCTTAAACTTTAATCTAGAATTTTTTAAAACTGATTATACTTTAAATTTCAAAATTATAAAATTTAAATCGAAATATTATATTTTAAATATTATACTTTAAATTTTAATTTTTGAAATTTTTAATCTAATTTTTATATTTTTAATCAGAATCTTATACTTCAAATTTTTAAATTTTAAACTAAAAATTCATTAAATATCTAAAATCATCAAATATTTCAATCCAACACATTTCAAATAATCAAATATCTAAAATAATCAAATTTATAAACCCTAGATATCCAAAAACAAAAAAATTACAAAACCCTAGACATTTTACATCATGAAATCAATTCCAAATCATGAAATCCTCATTAGCTAACAGTCTAACAATAAACACATACCAAACAACACATTCAAAACCTAATCTAGCAATCTTAAATCCATCCAAAATCCAAAAACTTTCCAAAACCCTAAACTAACACATAAATCATAAACTAATCATTCAAATTCATCAAAATCAACAATATCAACCTAAATCTAGTTAATATGACTTACAATGATCTTATATTAGCTATTGATCGGGTGGAATTGAAAGATTTTGAGAGATTTCGCCGATTTCTTTGGTTTTCTCATGGAAAAGTGAAGGAGAAGAGTCTGGCTTTCGTATTAATACTCTGAAAATTGACAAATAGCTCTGTCAGTTTCCGAAAAAATTGAATTTTTGCAAGTTTAAAAAATTTTGGGAATTCGAAACGCGGAAAAAGTAAAAGGATTTGTCAGTATTACTGAAAGATCCTATTACTGACATATATGAATGTGCTCTAATTGGTTGAAATTACCGATGGATCGTATGAAGGTCGTCAGTAATTTGTCACTAATCACAAAGAACTGACGAAAGTTTACTAACGGATTTACTGAAGACTTTCATATGATTCGTCAATAATTGTAAAATGGTTTAAGGATTCATATAGGGTATGTTTTTTTTTGTAATTAGTGATTAGGGTTACGAATACAAATGGATGATAACATATTCAATGTTATAATGCATTAGTAATCGAACACAATTGAGACTTTATATATTCATGTTTTCTAATTTTGAACTTTATGGTTTGTAATCTTATAATTTAAAAACACTTTCAGTTATAAAGATCATATGATATGAAGTTTCGTAAAATGTTGTTCGAATAATTTTTGTAAAATTGTTTAAAAGTATGAGACATTAATCAATTCATCAATTAATATTTTTACTATAATCATATAATTAAACAAAAAAAAAAGAAACACATCTATAGGGTTTGAAACCCCAAATTTAGGTTTATTGACAAATTACTGACAGATTTATCCCATTCCGTTAGTAAAAATATATATATTAATTTTATAGTAGTAACCTAATTAAGATATTTATTTCTCAAATTAATATAAATATAAAATTATTTACAAACATATTACAAATTTTAGAAGTTTAATTTATTCATTAGGTTAGAAAAATTTTAAACATTACAAAAAATTTCAAATTCATAAAATTTTATTACAAAGCTAATTTCGATATGCGCGGATGATGATGATGAATAATTTGATGGAGAAGAATCCGTGTGAACTTCAAATTCGTCACCAAACTTGTCGTTTACGTCATGTATACCGACATTCAAAGCATCGAACACTATGAAGTCCACCACAAGATTGATATCCATAGACGGTTGAATCTCAGCTCGTGAACCATTTCCAATTGGTTATCAAAGAATTTCTTCTCAATATGCATAACATCTAGGTTATGTCTAAATAAATGGTCTTTCCAGTAAGGCAAATTCCAGAATATGTTTTTCTTGTGCCAATTATGATGTTATCTTGAACCATCAACATGTGTATGTCCATTCCCACCAACATTGGCATAATTCAAGTGGTGGACCTTCGGCACATCTCTTCTTTGTGAATAACGTAGTAGATCCACAATCTGGATGATTTGGGGGGTAAAAAGCTTCGATGATAATCCAACCAACAAGTTTTTCTTCCATTCTTCAGCTTGAATGAGTTGGTGTTATCGTTACAATATGGACATGCTAGTTTCCCATGTGTGGTCCATCTAGATAACATACCATACGCTGGAAAATCGCTTATAGTTCACATAAGAACCGCATGCATCTTAAAATTTCGTTGTAGCGACACATCATACATATCTTCCTCATTCCTGCATAATGTCTTCAACTCAGCTATAAATGGTTGCAAAAACACATCAAGTGCTCGTTTAGGACGACCTGGCCCATGTACAAGAACTGCGAGAAATAGAAACTCACTGTTCATACACAAAGATGGTGACAAGTTGTAAGGCGTCACGATGACTGGCCATAGAGAATACGGTCTACCATGCTTTGCAAATTGAATCCATATGTACTTAATCAAGATAAACGTTTCATCTCTCGTACAAAAAATCCGGATATGTAAACTGAAAATGACGCCAAGCTCTTGCATCAGAAGGATGTGTAACTTTCCATAAAATCTATGCTCAACATGCCATCTTATTCCAGCAGCTATTCTCTCAGGCTGATACAACCTCTTCAACATATCTGTTAGTGACAAATATCACATCCTCTTGTAAGGAACTAAAACTCTATTGCATGTATTTTTATACCTTGATTTGCGACAATATCGATAATTTATCCGATTTTCATCGCGTCTCCAATAGCTTATACAATTGTCGATGCACACCCCTATAACCTGATATGGCAATCCAAACCCCAAAAGAAGTTTTTGTATCTCGTAATATGAACCCAGAGCAGTGTTATCCTCTGGCAAGATATCCTTTACAAACTTAACTATTGCGTCAACATAATCCTTAGCTAAATTATAGTGTGTCTTTATCCCTATTAACCTAGTTGCAGATGATAAAGACGAATGAGCATCTCTACATCCTCTATATAATAGTTGATTCGCAGCATCTAATATTACCAAAAACTATCGTGCTTCTAAATTAGGTTCTTCATGCAAACTCTGCGACATCTCTATATTTTTATAAACGTCATTAACCATTTGCACCATACCAGCCCAAAAATATAATTTCGTTCTAGGTTCTTTTATCCTATCAGCTAATGGTTTTCTGCTGCTATTATTACTAAAAAATCAGGTATTTCTCCCTGTAAATATCAAATTTTATAACCTGACATAAAACCATTGCAATATAAGTGAGTTCATACTATATCTATCTTGATATGATGAGAGTTCTGACATAAAGAACATGGACATGTTAACTTACGACTGCTTTGTCCGAGGTTTTCGACATGCTAATTCCATAAACTCCATAACACCATTTGCATATTCGTCGTTCAAAAGCTTTGTGTCTGCATTCATCCTTTCACCATCCATCCATGATTGAAAATAGGGAGGAGTTGACATATTTTTTAAGAATGTATGTGTGTAAGTTTGTGCACATTAAAAAACATTACATTGATAGCACTCCACCATAACACGGTTTACCTAAATGTTATCGTAGACGTTTACCAGTTTTTTTGGTCATCTATAATAGCACAGTAAAGAAGCTATTATATAATTTCACTTAAAAAGAACCGTAATTATGTTTATTCCAACCAACATTTCCCAATTACAACATCAAAATTTTTTTATTATTTTGTTAATTTGATTTAATAAACAAAAAAATAAAATCAGATTTATTTTACAACACTCTGCAACAACACTGAATTATGAACTACTATTGTAGAACTTATGAATTCTTTGGTACTTTATATAGCAAAAAAACAAGTTGTAGTAGAGTTTCATCAAAACGAAAGATAATTTGCGTACTGAGCCAACACTTTGGCAAAATTTCATCAGTTCTTCTTTCGATGAAAATTTTATCAGTCCCCAAAAGATGGAACAAAGGGAAAACATAACCAAAATGTGAAACACTTAGACTTAATTCAGATGGTACACAAGTGCAAGATTCATAAGAAACATTTCCGATTACTTAAGAGTACTATTGTTTCGACATTTTGTAATTACATAAGATGAAACATGAGTCAACATGCAAGCGTAACAAAAGCCACAAGTAAGACTAAAGATAACAGCAACAACCTTCTTCTCTTTACTCTTCATACCGTCAAACTTCTTCACTTTATCTTCACGCTGAAGGATGGTATTGTTCATGGCTTCAAGTGTATCACCAGAGCCGTTGAGAGACCCAATTGTTGTTGCATGGTCATGCTGATGCTCTGATAGCTCACCAATTTCACATGAACCTTAGTGAACTCTTCAATCAAATCTTCTTCTTCAGAAAATACACACAAAAGCATTATCACATTCTTAAATGTTGAAAGCCATTCTCAACTTCTTCTTCTTCTTCTTTCATTTCTTTATGGGTTCTCTTCATCATCTTCACTACAAATATGATCTGCAACTTCTTCATCAGTTCAGGTTTACCTCTCACGAAATACTCCCTATACCCAAATTTTCAATGATCCACATTCCTCTTAATCCTTACAAATCTCTAACAATAATGCATTAGCACGATTAGCAAAGAGAGATCGGGGATAAATACTTTCTATACAAAAACTTATACGATTATCAAGCTCGGAGGTTAAGTGTGACAACTTGGTGCAGTATAATCTCGAAAGAATATTTCTCTTGATAAGCTCTTCCACATCCCAAATGATGAAACTTTTGTTTCTTTTTCCCCATGAGATTATTGAATCCGTTGAAGGATCATCCATAATATCATATATTCCGATGTAGAATTCACCTAATCTCCTTGGGTATTCATGAACCATCACTTCGAATCCCTAACTTTCTCAAAAGCTAAAAAAATTCAGGTACCATCGCTTTAAACACACAAAAAATAAAATGCCACATTTCAATAAACACAAAAAACCGCGTATTGAAGCAACACTTAGAGGGTGTTATTGGTTGTGGTGTTTTAATAGATTTGTAAATCCATAAGAATTTGGAAATATGTGGATTTTAAAATCATTGGATTTTGAAATACCATGATTTAAACTTGGCTTTGGTCTTTTGTATTTTTAACTTTAAAACACTTCCAAATCCACCAAAATAGAAAGTGGATTTTAAAATCCAAATACAAATCATTAAATGAATAACAATGGATTTCAAATAGAATTTACAAAACATTAAACGAATAACATGTGATTTCACATAGATTTCAAAATCTATTAAAACCCCATAACCAATAACACCCCCCTTAGCCAAATTTTTGACGAAAATTTTATGTTCCCTCTTTTTTTTCCTTTCAACAATTTTCCAGTTCCCTCTACGCTAGATAATTGTTTTCCTTGTTCCCTCTTCTTGTTTATTTCACATCGAAGAATCAAGTGGATCTCAATTGAATCAAAACTCTGGTTCGGATCTGAATGTCGACGTTATTGAAGCCCTAAGTTTCCTTCCATGGTTGATATTGTGGTCGAATGTGATTTTTCATCTTTATTTTTTGTTATTTTCTTCCTTTATTAGGTTAATTCTAATGTTTATTGTTTTGATGCTTTTTGGAAAAATCCGTTTAAAGAGAGGAGTGCGACAAGAAATAAGAGACAGAAATGGAAAAATTATTGCCTTATGAATTGATTGCAGTAATGAATTGACCAATATTGTGTTGTACAGGGAGAAATGGTATTGGTTCTCGTTGTTTTTGCTGACTTGGATGATTGTTGTTGTTTCAGTTTCATTCAACTCGAATTGAAACTTCTATTTTCTCATTAAAAATATATTATAAATCTAGAAAAGATTGTGTTTTTATGAGAAAAAGACCGAGAGTGACTGAAGTGAGAAGTGTCATTTGGGGTTGAGATAAAGATGAATTCAAAGATATAGTGTCTCAGTGATATCATTGTTCCATTCAAGGTGGAAGAAGTTGTGTTTGCTGGGGTTGGAGTTAAGTAATTTTGAAATTATTTCATTAGAATTTTTGGTGATTGATTGCAACCATTGTCGAATGATAATTTGTTTTATTTCTAAAACCAGTCTACTGTGAAATCAGTACCAAAAGTCACGCTGGCATTCTTTGTGGAGGATCGTAACTACAATAACAAAGTAGACGAAGACGAGTAACTTTGAGTTGTGTATAATGACTAAACTGGAGATATGCATTTACAGGGGAACGAAGCTGAGGATTGGTGATAGATGGATAAGGAAACAATCTATACGAAATAGTGTCCATTTTTATGCTTTGATTTTATGTAATTTGGTTCTTATGAATAAGAAAAATTATTTTCCATAGTGAGACACATAACTACGTCTTAGAGTGAACATATATGTTATATTCTACAAAACCCTAAACCCTAAAATGCATAACTCCTAAACCCTAAAGACTTAAAAGTATAAGGGTTTAAGGGTTAGGAGGCTTATATAAAACAAAATGTTATAAAAATGTCAAGTACATTAAAAATATAAAACTTTGTTTTATAAATTAATTTGTAAGTCCAGTAGTTTTTTAATTATAAACCAAACTAATAAATTTAAATCCTAAAATTCTATAACACATTCAAATACTAAACTTTTATATTGTCAATTTAGAAAGACAAGGATCACTCTTTGTTTTATTATTAGTCGTTGATCTTTTTGATCCAACGGTGAATATTCAATCCATCTATTTCTTTTTCTGCTAAAAAAAAATTCTCCTAAGTGTAGACACGTAAACCAAACTCTTATCTCATAAGCGCAAACTTTCTTAGCTACTTCCGTAGCCGCCTCCAATGCCTACCATCAGATTCCTCTACAACTTTTCTTGATGGTCTTCCCACTGATGTTCTTCTCTTTATTTCTTCGGTTTCATCATCGATAAACTTCTTCTTCTTAAATTTCACTTTCATTTCTGAGAAGCTGATGATGATCTTGGAACAGATTCTATTTCTTTGATGCCTTCATAACTCTCTGTAGTTGTTTGAGATTTACTCTTTGAGCTCTCTGTCACTTGAGGTTATTCGAAATCGAACTTGGTAGACTATTACGATGCTAGTGGTGATGTTGACTCGCTTGATCTCCAAGTCCTCAATGGTATAATCTTTGTTTTATCATTTTTTCCTTCGTAATTTCTTTTCGAATTGGTGATCATTTGGTTTTCGTTTATAGGTCTTACGTTGTTGGTTGATGTTCTAAAGGATGAAAACATAACTTGTAAGTGAATTAATTAATCTTAGCTTCGGAGTTGTGGCAAATTGATTAAACTAAATAGGTTTGTGAGTGATTTACTGATTAGTTTAAGCTTCAGATTCACAATTACAAAAACTTGGTACATCTTCTTTTAGATTTTGTAATCGAAGTGATGAATTCGAGCGTAATGTGGTGGAAAAAAAATTTGAAAACATGTTCTTACAATCTTACATTCTTGTTGATAGCTCTCTGCTAATGATCTTGCTTTTCTGCATGATTGCTCTGATTCTTCTACTCTTACCGGTTGTATATATCGCAATGGCCTTTGTTTGCCACATGCCAAGTCATCCTAAATGTTTCAAGTAAGAATACTATCTCTTAGTTTTCCCTTTGTCCCATTCTGCTTCGATTTTGTAATCTGATATATGTGTTGAATGGAAATTTATGTTTATGTGCTCATTAAAGTATCAGTTTNGAGAGGAATGGAGAAAAACTCGTGATTGGTGTGGAGGGGAAGATCAGTTTATGATATAGTTCAAGAAAAAGTCGTCTCATTTCCTTACTTCTTCTTTCTAATTCATTCACTTCAAGGCTGGTTCTGAACGCAGTAAATGTGAAAGTATGATATTCACTGTTCTTTTTAAAAAAAAATTTCTCAAAACGTGATGTAGCAATGGGTGTATTATGTATAAAAACTTGGTACATTTTTTGTGTTATATTGAGAACATATACTCCAACTATGTTGCAACATGTTGGAACAACAGTAGTAGTTTTGGATCACAATTGTGGTGTTTCGGAAAGTGTTCACAAGTTAGTGGATAATAAGGTAAATAAAAGTGCAACCGTATGGATCTTTTGGGAAAGAAGACGGTGGTTGAAGAAGGACAATGGGTTACCTCTGGTCCAAACAGTGTTGTTCATTTTGTTCCATCGGGTGAAATTGGAGTTAAAGTATGAGTTGACATTGTCAAAGTTAGCAGTGCATGAGTTTGAAAACTCAATGATGAAATAGAGTTGTTGGGAGATGCACTTGGATCATGTATTGCTTGGCTAGAGGACAAGATAATTATGCTTTAGAATTTGTGATTCATAGATGTTTAAGACTTATAAATCTTGTTGTTGTGTAGGTAATGACGTGAAAGCTTGTTGTATGTATGGATGGTGGTTATGATAAATTTTATTTGTTTAAAACCATAGTTTATTTAAATTTGTCAATAACGTTCATAAAGCACAAATTGAGAACACAATATAAACACTATAAAAGAATTTACAGTTGCATAAACAAAGGAGCTATAAATACTATGTTAGCTATTGAAAGTTTTAACATATTACAACATTCTCCAACAACGCTATTGTTTATGTAACATATTACTGTACATTAAACAAACGATATAATACATGGAAAAATTCAACAGTGTCAAAGTCAATTCGCTATTGTAAATAACACATATAATCGCAGTTACCTTAAATGTTATTGCATATGAATATACATCATAGCAGATAAGACAAACGCTATGATAGGTTGTACATGTATTATAGCACGAATAAAGAAACGATATTATATAGTGGTGATGTATAATAGCATCGGCAGTAAAACACTATTATACAGTGTGAGGTATAATGGCATCGATGCAAAAATGCTACCACATGAGTATATCTACGATAGTTGCAGCAGACACAACATTTATGGAAACACTACCATAGGTCTGCCATTATGTTTTTGACGTATTGTTATTGGAGGATTTTTTTGTGGTGGTGATATGGATAGTGAGTGTTCCGATTTATAAAGAAACATAATTGATGAAATACTGACAGATAATTCCGTCAGTAAGTTCGAATATATCTGTTGGTAAGGGCTAACAACGGTTAGTTTTAAATCGGGAAAATTTACTAACGAATTAGTGATGGAATAAATCCGTCAATAAATCTCCTTCAGTAATTCGTCAGTAAATTAGTGACGAACCCAAAACCGTCAGTTTTTCCGTCATTAATTACTGACAGATTTATTTATGTCAGAAAATCTCATATCTTTTGTAGTATATAATTGCATTATTTTTGTGTTGACTAAATTCTCATAACTTTAAACCAATAATAATTCAATACATTCATTATCATTAGTTAATCTTTGCAAGAAAATACCAAAAATATTTTTTCAAAAAATATATATCAAAAATCTTTTTCAAAAAAGGCAAAATATGTTTATGTTATGCCTTGTTATGAAATAATCAAGGTCGTGAGAAACAAATTTAATTGCCTTCCAGTAAGCTCGATCATAATTTACAAGCTTGTATTTTCATGCTCTGATTGATTATATTATAAAGTGTAAAACATAAACATAATCACTAAATTGTACTAATTGGCTATATAAATATCGATATATTTGTCACTGGTTATATAATTTATGTAATACATGTTACAACAACACATGAAAAACACTGCAATTCAACACATTATTTTTTTCATTTTTCTCTACATAAGGAGATCAAAAAATTTACCAACCCTTTTTTAGATATAATTCTTGTCCAAAATTGCAAATTTTTCTTAAACCTTACGAGTAATAAGATAACCAGGAGGGTTTCTAACGTTTCTTGATTTAATACTTGCAGTTCTCAAAAGTCTACGAAACTCATGTAGACTGATTTTACCATCATTATCAATGTCTGCTTCTTCAAGAAGTGGCTCAATGGAGCCTTTCAATCCAGTATGCTGCAAAAAATAACATATAATATATCATGTGACATTTTTGTTGATAAAGAAGCATTTATAGCAATCTCAAATTACCACATTTTTTTTAGGGTGTGTTTCGAAAATATTACATACTCCCAAATTATTCCAAAAATAAATAACCAAATTTAGAATACCTTTAAAGATGTCAAATTTAAGCTCGAAACCTTTAAAACTAAATCATTAAAAAAAAACTTGAATTTAATTAATTAGTGAATTCAAACCCCAAAAATTTACATTTTAAACTATTAAAATTCATTTTTTATGTTTGTAATATTTTTAAAAGAAAAAGATTTTAGTAGTATTTTGGGAATAATTGAGATCGTATGTCGTAATCTTGGAATATGAACTTGTTTGTTGGTACTTTATAGAATTACACTTATATTATAATAGCGTGTATATATATATAAATGATACCATTCGAAGTTCCTCCGGTGTTATAAATCCATCACCGTCTATGTCGAATTTTTCAAATGCTGTTCTTGATCTTTGTTGCCATTTCTCAGAATCATGTTCTTCTAGTTGGTTTACGTGTAATGCAGCAGCAACAAACTCTGAGAAATCAACAAATCCATCTGTGTTGCTATCAATCTGCAACAACACAATTTTTAGTTAATTTAGATTGTAGGATCTCTTCATCGTTAATACTACATACATACCGCTTGGAGAATCTCTGCGACTCGTGCATCCTTAAGCTTCCATGGATGATCTTTTGCAAGAGCCTATATATTGGAAACAAGAATGAAACTTGTTGTAAATTTGCATGAATGTGCATGTGATAGATTTATTAAACATTACAATTCTTTTAAACTTCTAATATAAGTTTCAAAACTCGATATTAATTATTAGAAGAACCCTAAAATCTTCATTTTTCCGTAACAGTATTTTGGAGGCTTGAAACCTAATCTTAATGCAACTAACAAAACTGATGTTACTTTGAGTTTACTGCATGTGGATTGATTTTTGCTTAGAAGTTTTTTTAACATTGTTTTATTTTTCTTACCTGCCTCATCTCTTCAAGGCTAATGGCTCCATTCTTATCAACGTCAATCGCATCAAATTGGTCTCTAAGATCAGCCAACTCTTCCTCATCAAGTGTCGTAGCAAGAGCCTAGACCCAAAAATACACAACTTAGGCAACAACAACAAAAAACATATAAAAACCTCAAATGTTTACCCTTAAAGCGAATTGTTTGAGACGGCTAAATTTAACAAACTGGCGCATGTTGTTAAGAACAGATATGTCTATAGGAATCTCAGTTGCATCTCCACCTTCTCTAACCCATGGATGTGCTGAAAACAAACCCACAATCTTCAAAGATTAGACCCAAAATCATATAATTAAAAATGGTGTAACTAAAAACGCTTACATAGGGCTTGTGCAGCTGTTAATCTCGCTCTTGGGTCTTTTACTAACAGCTTCTTAACAAAATCTTTGGCGCTGTTACTGATTGTTGGCCATGGTTTTCTTCTGAAATCAGGTTTGTTCTTCAAGACCTATATTATGTTATTATAGTTAAACACTAAGAAAAACAAACAAGATTGATGATTTTTGATATAGATTAAGAACACTACACAAACCTCCTTAAAGATACCATCTTCAGTTTTATCCCAAAAAGGTCGTCTCCCACAAAGAAGAATGTAACTGATTACACCAATACTCCACACATCTGATTCGGGTCCTGACCTTCGTTTCAACACCTCAGGTGCTACATAATATGCACTCCCTACGATATCATGAAACTTCTTGCCTACATTGATTTGTATCAACATCATCATTATTGTTATATATATATATATATATATATGAAAACACTTTGCAACTAACCTGGTTTTATAAAGTCTGATAAACCGAAATCTGTAGCTTTTAAAGGCGAGTCTTCTTCGGTTGATTTGAATAGAAAGTTCTGTAAGCAAGCAAAAGCAAATTAAGATGATTAAAAGTTGTTCATATAACAAAATTAGCAAGTAATTAAGCCACCTCTGGTTTCATATCCCGGTGAACTAAACCGCGTAAATGACACTCAGCCGCAACCTTCAGCATTTGTCTCACTACCACAGCCGCGTCTTTCTCACTATACCGGCTATCTTTCCTGAAAATACAACCAGCAATAACTATAGCTTTTAGATTTTAAAACCGCAATCTAATAATAAGTGATGAGAGTTTACCTTGCTAATATTCGATCAAGTAATTCACCACCCTCGCATAACCTGAAGAATGGAAAATTAATCTAATTAAGGAATGAAGAAAGAAACATGATCTAAAGGTTTTTACTTACTCCATGACAATATAAACAGAGTTCTTGTCTTCAAATGCATTATGAAAGCGAACAACATTTTCATGACCAGTTAAAGCTTGTAATATCTTCACCTCTCTCTTTACATCTTCCACAGCTATCGGAATTGTCATCTACTCACCACACACAGAGAATCATCCAATTTCAACATAATAATAATAATTAAGATTTGATTAGAATATGAATATGATGGATGATTAATTTTACCTTGGCCTTATCAATTTTCTTGACAGCGACACGATCGTTGGTTTTTTTATCGGTAGCGACATATGTGTAACCGAATTGGCCATGTCCAAGCAGTTTTCCGATTGTATAACGGTTATCAAAATCTTTAGCGTACCCAAAATCAATACGCTTTCCGTATGGGATCGCTTCTCCATGTCTTCTAACTTTCTCTCTTGTCCTCCCGTGTGGTGGCGTTTGACGCGTTTGCGTTTGCGTCTGCGTCTGAGTCTGCGGAGACGTTTTCTTAGCGGTGGCGCGTCGTGGTACTGGTTGTGTTCTATGGTCTTTTTGGATCGTAACGGACATGAAAGAACATGGATTATTTGGAGGTTTGAGTTTAGCCACCGGGAGAGGAGGATGTGGTGGGTTTGGATTCCGGTTGCTGCGTTTGCGACCGGAGACCTTAGCGGAGGAGAAACAGAGACCCATTAAAGATTTTGTTTTATGGATTCGGTTTCTGAAACCCTACGCGAAGATAATGTTCTATCGATTGATTGTTGTGACATTAATGAATAGAAAATGAGGTCGCCATTCAAACAGAATTTGCCAGATAGAAAATTTTGAGACATCTAGAGATAGAGATGAAGGAGAGATGCTTCGTTGTGCGTTGTTCGTAAAAAAAAAAAAAATAGATTTTAGTTTTTTTTTGTTTGGTTTTTTTTTTTCTTTAATTAACACTAAAATTAAATAATAGCACTAAGTAATTTAAAATCAATATCTAATAAATTTATAAACACCATAACTGATCGTGTATCTATTATATAAAAAAGGGTTTTTCCCTCACAAACCGACACATCAGCTTTTCTTCTTAAGACACATCAGCCTAAATATAATCTATAAAAAGACACTATGTGTCTCACAAAAGACTGACACGTCATTTTTTCTCTTAATGACACATCAACTTTAGTTTTTTTTTTCTTTTTAAAAGTTATACTGCTGAAAATTAACCAAAGCAACGCTTAGGGAAAAAAACCCTGGCCTCCTCCTTTCCTCTCTGATTGAAATCGGAAACTGCTGAAGAATGCTTTCGAAGCGAAGAAGGAAGGTCAAATTTAGCTCTCTGATCGATCTCAATCATCACTTCCCTCTCTGATCGATCTCAATCATTACTTTTATAGAAGCTTCTTCACTTCAGATCTGATGTGATTCTTCTTTATCATTCATGGATTCATCAATTTAGCTCCATCTTCAATCTTCATCAGCTTCTCGATGAATAATTAATCTCAAAGGTCAGATTTAATTCTTATATTGAATGTTTTAGGTTTTAATTTGTGTTTTTACTTTGTATTTCTTGATAGTATTGTGGTATATATGCTTTGCTAACCTTGGGCTTTTTATTTTTATTTTTTTCAATAACAATATCTACCCCATCCATTATTGAGAAAAGCTCAGACTCTTCTCTCTGTTTTGTGTGTACTTTTTTTCTGTATAACTTACCCCAAATTTGAAGAAAAAGTTGCTTGTAAAGAGGTAGTTTGTATAAGTTGTTCATCCACAGGCTAAGAACCAATTAGAAGAGTGAAGCGCCTGATGATGGCTCATATGCTGTATTAATACTCACTTCTCTTCCATTCCTTTTACCTCTATGTTATATTTGTATTTTCTTCATAGTTTCTTCCAAATCAATTACATAGTACAATTCTTAGAGCTTCATACCTTGAGCTTCTGCAGGTTGGCTACATTCTTATTGTTTTCGATTCTGATAAGTGTTGATGATTTTAGTTTCTTCCAGCTTCATGGTAATGGTTCACGGTTGCTCTCTTGAGATTAGTTAGTGAAAGGAGAGTTATATATGTTCTTAATGCAAGTGATAATGGACACCTCTTGTCACCACAAGGAGATCACTCTCAGTGTTATATAGGTTTGTTCCAAATGTGATTAGTACTAAACTACATTTGAGTTTCTCTGGAAATCTCATGGTCTTTATATTTTTGGTTGAGTTCAAACCAAATTCATTGATTTTATCTTGTAGTGCGAGATTCATAAATGGTTTTTTGATTTTTGCACATTTTGATGACAGATTGATAGAGATTTTGTTTCAAGCAAAGATGACATGCGTCATATGTCATGGCTGAGATCATCTCTGCCAAACACATAGCTCAGGTAACTTAGAAAATCATGGGTTAATGTAAAATCATATGACCATATGGTTGTGATTGAAAGGTTCCATTTTGGTGATGAATACATGTTGTTGCAGTTAGAATTAAGCTAAAAGAAGGTGCTTGGAGAGATGCGTTTTTGAAAATGGATAGTGAGCCATGGAAGCAACGAATGAACTCTGATTACTTAACAATTGTGGAGATTAAAAAGGTTCCTTTTCACTTTCTAATGATAAATGCTGAATGATCGCATTTCAAAGCTAGATTCTTTTTATAAAGCTAATTGTTTTTGTATTTTGAAGTTGATTAGTTAGTAATAAATATAGTTTAAGCTTTATAGTCTTACTCTATTTTGAATAGTAGAATGTAAGTTTTGATAATTATTTCTTAGCTTTAGTCTTTTAGCTGTTGCTTGTTGTTATTGTAAATCTTTGTGTGAGAGGAATGAAGTTTGTGTATCTATAAGAATTTGAGTCAAATTTGTAGGTAAATATCATTTTTTTTTCTTCATTCTTTGTAATTTGAGCTTTGACCACACCATTCTTAAAATCATGTGTGGTTTTCTTTTAATCAAATCTCCTCAAAACGAAAGCCCAAATCAATCTCATAATCTACAACTTAATCTTCATGATACAAGTCACGAATAATTATCTTTTCTTAGCTTGGATCTGTAAAAATATAAGGTTAAGGATGATGATAATAAAAGAAGGTTTAAAAAAAAAGACAATTTGCATAAAGGTAAATGAGAATGAGAATATGAGACTTAGAATAAAAGAGAGAATAGAAGCATGAGCATTAAGTAACTTGCAAATAAGAATTTAATGAGAATGAATATTTTACATAAAGAAACCTAGATTGAGAAAGTTTAGAGGATAAAAGATAAGTAGATTGAAGAAAGAGAGTTTAACTCTTCTTAATGGTATAATGCGGGGTGTACAATGTTTATTATTTTGAGAACATTTTGGTGGGCGAGCACAAAAGAAACATGTTTTCTATTATCTACTTACAAAATTTTACAATTAGATGAATATTTATCAGTTATCTAAATTTTTATGTGACATATATATTATTTATCTACCTATCCAATTATAAGAAATACATACAAATAACTTATTTGATATTAACAAATATTTTAAGGGATTGTGTTACGTTTTTTTCGAATTCAAACTTTTCTAAGATAAAGAACTATAAAAATAATAGTTTTTAATTAAATTTTCTATAAATCATTTCAAAATCTATTATAATAACTATTAATATAACGTTTTCCACAAAGAATTAAAAAATTTTAGAAAATATTTTTTGAAAATTTGAGAAAATTATATTCACTATAAATTCACAAATTAACACTATACAATCAAAATTTAAGTATAAAAAATTATACCCGCGTGTCTACGCGGGTTATCTAACTAGTATATATAATTGCAAAGTTTTTTTCAACTCGCAAATCAATTACTAAAGGCATTCTTAGCTTTTTTTCTTTTATTCTTGTGATTTGTTTTTCGTTGTCCTCACCAACGCTTAAGCTCTTTTTAGCTAGAATTATGGTACATATGTTATTATATTAATAAAAATAAAAAGCTAGAAAAGCTGAGAGGATCGAAGTACATATAGAGAACGAGACAGCGAGAGAGAAATTAAAGATTAGTGACTTAGTTGTGTCTTTTCCGATGAAGGTACTTGATTTTGCTCGATTGGTCTATTTGTTTGATAATATGACATATTTCTTCTTCTATCTCGTGATACTTCAATTACGGTATGAGTTTTCGGGGTTGATTCCAATTTTGCAGTTCAATATTCATAATTTTCGATCGAGTTGAAACTTTAGATTTTATTTTTGCTCTGGGTGATGAACTGCTAAAGGTAATGGCTTTTGCATTTTTTTAATCCAAATCTTCGTTGGATTAGACTGAAACAAAAGTGTCTCTAATGATAATCTATGGATATTTATAGACAAACAACTTTGTTGGAAGAATTTCACCACAAGTCAAAGAATTGGAGAGGATTTTTGATGTTGGGAGTTATAGTTGATGAAGTTCCTGTTGATTTTTACCTCACTACTTTGTGGTGACTGAATTAGATAAATAACAAAGCTTTTTAACTGGTCTCGAGGTTTGTTTGGGACTAATCTAAGTACTCAACAATCCATTGTCCATGAGAACCAAGATACCGCAATTTGACTTTCAAATACAATTTCAACTAAGGATAAAAAGTTGCCAACGACTGAATTTGTTATGTCACCTTCGAATTTTTTCTACAAATAAATGGGTGTAAAATTTAAACCTAAAGCAATTTAAACCGAATGATAATAAATCAAACTCATTAATAAACATAACACGTAATAGTGGCTATAACAAAATAAAATAAAACAAAAAATTATTCTATTAAAAAGATAGAATATTTTATGAAAAAAATACCAAATAACCAATGAAATATACTTGTTAATATATATATCAAATTTTTTACATATTATTTTGTGTCCTTATCCTTCAAATAATATTTCGTTCAAAATTTTGTAACAAATAAAGAAAAATTATCCAACAAAACCAATAATTATTTCACACAACAACTATAATTATATTGAGGAAGTCAAATAAATGCTAAAATATTTCTACTCATGAACGAAATTGAAACAAAATTAATTTAATGGAAAATAATTAGTGGTAGAAATGATATATGTTATCGTTAAGAAAAAATGATGGATATAAACATAATCATGCGCGAAATACGGGGTCACACCCTAGTATACTAATAATACGTAAAGATGTACAAAAATTCCGATGAGCTAAAACCAAACTCCTCAAAAAATAATTACTTCAAAATCTTCTATCTAAAATCAATAACTATGTATATGTGCATGGCCCACGAATTTGGATAAACTTACTAATTTTTTCAATCGTGTAATGCAAAGAATTATAGCATTTGTATTGTGTTTTACTTTTTACGACAAAATATTTTATTAATAAATATTTTTACTAACGGGAATACAATACCAATTACATGTAAGAAAAAAGCAACTTTATTTTCTCTCCCCCGTGTCTTTTCCTTTGCGTCTTTGCAACAACTTCTTCGAGTTTCGTGTGTTTGTTACCAGCGGCTCCGACTGTTGGTTCACTTAATTTTCAATTTTCGCTTTCTATATTTTACACAACTCTTCAATCCAATTTGGATTAGATTGAATGATCTTCCACATGAACACAAAATTAAAAAAATCCTTTCACTTATATTCGCTCCTCTTTGGAATGTATAGTTCTGGTAAATGAATTTCATCTTTCTTCGATGGTTGTTTTTGTCGGCGTCATTATGCGGTACATATTGTTCGGCAGCTGTTTTTTCTCCAATGAAATCTTGGTGCACAAAAAATAAAATAAAATAAATTGATAAACACGATAACTGATCATATATATAATTGCAAAGTATTTACTCAACTCTACATCAATAATGGGTCAATCAATTACTGAAGACATTCTCTCTCGATATCTCTTTCTTATTACTCTTGTGATTCTTTTCGGTGTCCTCCTTCTCACCAACGCTTACAGAGAACTTGTAAGCTCTTTTTGGCTAGAATTAAGGTCCAAACGTTATTGTATTAAAAAATAGAAAGCTAGAAAAGCTGAGAGGATCGAAGTACATATAGAAAAGGAGAGAGTGAGAGAAAGTTTGAAGATCAATGACTTCTTTGTGTCTCTTTTGCTGAAGGTACTTAATTTTGCTCGATTTGGTCTATTCGTTTGATAATATGGCTGATGAACAAAATTTTGAAAATTCTATTTAAGCAAATATCTTAAGCATAATCATATCTTCATAGTACTTAAGGATCAATCTCATTAAGGAAGTATCAACACACTAGTCTTATAGAACTTCATTTAGTCTAAGCTATAAGATTTATCATTGGTAACGTTCAACTATGAAAAAGTAAACAAAATCACATAAAAGTCAACATGATTAATAAAAGCCAACCAAAACTTAAACTTGAATCCAATGATAAAAGGTTAAGCAAATGAGTAAAGTTTATTGATATTGAAATAAGATAACCAAGAAAAATAAAAGACTCAGAAGCGGCTAAGTCAATCT
>OVBE01005189.1:0-22212 GCA_900406425.1 Iberis pinnata | reverse complement strand
GTGGTGATGTGGATAGGCTAGGAGCGCAAGGTTTCTTGCTTTTATATAGTATAGATTGTTAGATCTCCAATCTATTATTCTAATTTTAACTATATTATTCGGTAATTTTAAAATAAAGTTGGTTTTTTTTTTTGATAATCCTGGTATCCGGAGCCCCGAAGGACTCCGACTAGACCCAAAGCGTCCGCAGTTGCCAAGGGTATCCAGGAGGGCCGCCGAATTCACCCCATGTTAATTGACGGTGGCCGGGATTCGAACCCAGGTGGCGGAACTCACAGCTGTGAGCCCTTTACCACCAGAGCTAGAAGCCCCGGTTATAAAGTTAAAGTTGGTTTTTCTCTAACCCATAACTTCATTTTTACTCCATATAAGAAGATTTCAAGTATACTTCATTATCAACCTAAAACTAATTATCAATTTCATCTTATACTTTTAAAATTTACAAAATGATCGCAATTATTATTTTATTTTATTTTTCCAAAAATAATAATACTTTTTTATTTATTTAAGTATAACATTTATTATATAATTAAAATAGCATTACATTATAAACTAATAAACATAACATATTTTTGGTTCAATTATTATCATTGGTGAATTTTTTCTACAAATGATCACTTAAAGCATTTCAAAGTGATATATAAGCTTATTCTTGATTTTTTAAACTCGACTAAGAAACTTTTGAAAACATATATTTTCATTATATGATGTTTCAACCTCTGCGAATGGAACCTATCTTTTAATTTCAATTGGGAATTGAAGTCATGCTCATCCTTGATTATCTTATGTAGAATTATGCATGTGATCAATATATCATGTAATACTTTGCATTTCTTTTATTTTCTTATTTATTTTGTACTTTTAAATTAAATGACTATTGTTAGTTTCGTTAAAAAATTTTATATTTTATGTTGTTACCTATTGTGTATTTTTAAGTTTAAGTTATTGTTTCTTTTAAATTATTGATTTTTTATTTTATTAATTAAAAATGAATAATTTAATTTAAAATATAGTTGATTTTGGGATGGTGTTATGTAGGAGGAATGGCTCAGATACCCATACTCTTTAGAAAAAAATGGCTAAAATAGTTATGTTATATCTATTATTTTAACAATTATTTATAAAGTTTAAAACATGTCAAAGCTATTATATCCAAATCTAAACAATATATACACCTAATACCTATCCGGCCCAAATACCCAAAAAATTGAATTTGACCCAGTTTTTAACCCGTCTAATGACGTGGACTTAGATTTGTACCACTCACCCAACACAAAATTGGACTTTTCTTATTTCGTTTCCTCAATATATCCCCATTTATTACTTGGCTAGTTGTGCTTGACAGGTTGTCTACAGGTCGTCGAATGCGTTTCTGGGGTCGTGCTCAACCGTGTGTGCCATGTGGAGAGCCCGATGAAACACGAGAGAATTTGTTTTTTGCTTGCTCCTACGCCTACACAATCTGGTATGAGGATACTCTCCCTCTACTTTGTCACTAACTCTCTCCCAATTGGATCACAACACTTGCATCCTTGCGTCGCCGGACTATCTCACGACTGGATTCTATCCTTCTCAAGCTTGCATTTCAAGCTACCATCTACCATGTTTGGAGGGAGCATAATGCCAGATGTCATGGCGTTTCCCACCAATCACTTACTCACCTTTGTTATCTCATCATTCGCAATATAAAAAATCGTATTACCAGCCTTAACTACTAGCCAGATTCGCATATGCACCATCTGACTCTTCGTTGGAAGCATCTACATTAATGATTGCTCAATCAACATACTTTGTTTCCACTCTCTCTACTAGGTCTAGCAGATTATGTGTTAAAGGTTTGTACTATGGTTCTAGTTTTATCCCACATGATTTATTATATTCAAATTTTAACGAGGAAACCTTGTATACACCGAAAGAACCAGTGCAAGCTTTATCACTTTTTTTTACGATACAAACTTTTTATTGCTTCTTCTATTTTTGTACTAGTAAATATATAACTCGTTATTTTGATTAATAAATTCAATTTTTTAATAAAAAAAATAACCCATCTAAATAAATTTTTAAAAAAACAAATAATATCTTAAAAATATTTCAGTGTTCTTTTCTTCTTTCTTGCAACTTCTTCTTCTCCTAGTTTTTATGTTTTCTTGGATCTTCGACTTCTTCATAATTCCTTCCACTTCTTCATAATTTCTTGCTTCTCCTTTGACTTCTTCTTCTTCAACTTTTCTTAAATTTTCTCTATGCTTTCTAATCTCTTGGATTTGATTTGTTGTTTCAATGAAAAACGAAAGTATTTGGTATTTAATCTCTCTATTTTTGTAGTTTATCATGAGTCTTCGCCATTACATTCAATGGTATGTATAGATTAATAATGTTATTATGTAATAGTATTTTTCAGTACCACTACTATTTTTTGGTAAAAGTTTGTAATGAATTAAGGTAATACAACTAGTATTTTTAGGTACAACTACTTTCTAATACTCTTAGTTGTACTATAGTTATATTTGATTGTACTCAAATATAATATAATTTTTTATCCAAATTATTTATACTCAGTTGTACTCTATTTGTACTTGATTGAACCCGATAGAATACAATTTTTGTGTATATGTTAATTACATTTAGTTGTACACTATTTGTACTTGGTAATACTATAATAGAATCAAATGTTTTTGTCCAAGTTAATTGCACTTAGTTGTATCATATTTTTACCTGTTGTGCTTTGACATAATATAACATTTTTAAAAGTCAAATACTCTAAGTTGTACTCTATTCGTACCTAGTTGTACTTTGACATAGTATAACATTTTTGTGAAAGTCAAATACTCTTAGTTATACCATATTTGTACAAAGTTGTACCCATAATTTAATATATTTTTGTGCATGATAATGAATTATGTCATTATTTCAAAATACAAATGCAGATATAGGCGTAGATACAAACGACAATACCGAATCATTACAGCCTATAGCTTATGAAGTTATACTTCAGTCACACCGACTATATGAAATTGTGTAAGATTCAAACAATATTAAAGCTATCTTGATTATTTCAGCTCAACGACACAAGAAATCTATCGTTGAACCAACAACGATCTTGGCTTGTAAGTCAATGGGTGGGGAAAAACGCAAGACATGATCTAGACCGGTTGTACTTTCGCAGCATATAAAAACTCCATTTCGAAAACTAGAATGTTGAATGTGGGTAGAATGTATTTGGAAAAGATGTTGGTTGTTGTGTTATGATGCATGTACATGTTGGTTTGTATTTAGTATGTATGTGTATATTGGTTTTTGTTTTAGAATTCAAGTGTAGGTTACGCTTGTTTGTGTTAGATTTGAGAACTAAGCATTTGACTATCTATGGTACAACTAGTACATGTTTGATATCAAAACGAAGTATGGTTATATTAAAACGAAGATGTTGGATCTTAAAATACTAAATTTTGGAATAAATTGTTATTGAAAAATGGTAAAACACTTATTGAAAGTGTTTTTGACAAAATGTGATTTTTTGGAAGACAATATAAGAAGTTAAAACAAGTTTCATGGATTTTTTACTAAACACATGTTTTTTTTCAGCCATATGAAAAATGTTAAAAATTATTTTTATCAAATAGTTGTACCCCGAGTATTGTAGTTGTACTTATCTAAACATAGTTGTACTTTTGATATTTGCATAAAATATAATTGTACCTAATCATAATAAATTTTTATTGGCTGCACGTATTATATTTAGAAAATTTTAGCTAATTATTGTAGTCTTGTATTTCAGTAATCTTAAGTTATATAGTATTATAACATTTTGTGTATTGTATGCGAAATTTATACAATAATAATTAAAATATAAGGTACTTAATAGAAAGTCTAAGATAGTTGACTATTTTGGGAAATTTTTTTCTTATGTAGTTGTAGACCAACAACTAAAAAGAGTTATTTTATACATTAATATTTATATGATTAAGAAAAATAACAAATTTTTCAACCTTCGATATAACATTATAAGTCTTAATTGTTCCTCATTTGTATTTGGTTGTATTCAGATAGTATACAAATCTTATATTTTAGTAGATTACTCTTAATTGTACCATATTTGTACTTTGTTGTACCCTGACATTATACAAAGTTTTTGTTTTAGTTAATTACTCTTGGTTGTATCCTATTTTTACTTTATATCACTTGTACCAGTTGTACCAATTATATTTGGTACCAATTATATCAGTTTTACCAAATCTTGGTTACAACACCACTAAGTATTATCTAACAACAATTCAACCACTACAATCTCTCTAAATTACCAATTTCAAATCCTAAAAACTAAGAAACAAGCCTCATCACTCAATAAAAATACAAAATACATGTTTTGAAATATATTATTGGAATATATGTGATATTATATTAATTTGTCTCTTTTGGTCATTTAATTGTAATTAGGATTTTCCTAAGCGAGGTCAAATCATTGTATAAATACAATTTTAAGAGCCTTAAGATAAATAATATACAGAGAAATTTTTCAGAACAACGTTTCTCTAACATGGTTTTAGAGCCACAATAAGGCTAAATTCGTTTGTCTTTAAAATTGAACATGATAGATGGGGATAAGGATACGAGGGACATGGTGGCTAAGAGTGCTAAAGACCCATGTTTGACGCGATGTACCATTCATTCTTATGATTTGTCGGCGAGTGATAATTCTGGTATATTGATTTCTCATTGGAACAAATTTAAGAGCTCGCAAGAAGTTTGGATTTGTGGATGGTTCAATCTCTAAAACCTATGAGAATACTGTGGAGATTGAAGATTGGTGGATAATAAATTCATTGTTGGTCTTTTGGATCCGGAACAATATTGATCTGTCTCTTCGACGAGACATATCTTATTTTGAGATAGCTAAGGAGTTGTGGGACAATATCAAATAACAATATGATGTGGTATCCGGTCCTAGAATTCAACAATTGAAGCATGAATTAATGATGTGCTAACAGAAAGGTCTGAGTATCAAGGCCTACTATGGAAAATTGAAGAAGTTATGGGAATATCTCTCTGATTATGATATAGAGGATCAAGGTACTATAATAATTTCTCTTGTTATTCAAAGGGACGTGGAGCTAGAAAACGTGAGAATGATAAAGTGCGTCAATTCTTGATGGGGCTTGATGAAAAAACCTTTGGAGCATTCAAATAAAATCTTTTTGACTTGTGATTCACTACCTACGTCAAATCAAGCATTTTCGATCTTGCAACATGATGAGACTATGATAGTCGGAAATAGGGAGGCTGAGGTACGAACTGAAGTGGTTGGGTTTTCGGTTTAAACAACTCAACATGTTCATGGAGATCACAAAGACAAAAAATTTCCCATATGTGGTAAGAAACGACATGGCAAAGATCGATGTTATGTACGCAATGGATATCCAGTTTGGTGGAAATGATAACGACAAGATCAACCTAGAGTATCAAAGCAAAATCATGGTGCATCATCTTTAATTCCTCAGGCTCGTAATAAACAGACAGCACATGTAGCAGGACTAATTGTGTCTTACACACTTGCAGATGTGTCTCAACATGTGACATCCTCTCAAAGTTCAATTTCTGGTGGATTTAATAATGAGCAATGGAAGGTATTATTGCACACAATTCTTCTGGAAAAATATCAACTATGAAGCCCAATTTAATTTGCTTCATCTCCTTCTTCAATTTTTGCGCCGCCGGGATCTTTTTCCCTCTCACGCCGCCAACCAAGTCTCTTTTCCTTTCTGCCTGAAGTGATTTTCCGGCTTTGAATCATCCTTCAGCCACCGCCGTTTCATCCCTTTTCTGTCTTGTAAACCTCCTTGAAGCTAAGTTTCTTTCGTTTCTGGTTTTGAGAAAAATATGTTATCTTCTTCTTGGTTTTGTGATTGGAGTTGCTTCTTCACCTTTTGCAGGTTCGATTATGGAGCATCTTGGTCGCAACTTTTATGGAGTATCTGGTAAGCTTCTTTCCCTTTCTTTCATCCGATTTTTCCCTTCAGTCTTCATTGACTCGTGAATCCTATTTGCTTTTGTGTCGGTTCTCTTTCTTGATTTCTTCTGTGTACCATGTGACCGTATGGACCATGGAGCTTCATTCTTAGTGAAGATGTTGAATGATTTGGTCTTCTGCTCTCTTACAGATAAGTAATCTACTTCTTCGTTAAATTTCTTTTAATGATGAAGTTCCTTTAGACTTACTCAATCTGTTTTTTAACTTTCCATAGATTTTATGGTTTAAGGTTTCTGTGGACTAGACCCAAAAACGCTTCATCTTTACTTCATCTCCCTTGGTAAGTACCTTTGTACTTTACACAGTAGCTCCACCTTGAGCGTAAATCCCTTTGATGGTTCTTTTCACCTATCTCCGTAGAAATTACAGTTCTATTTCTGAAACTGAAATTCTCCTTAGACTTTTTGCTAACCTTTCCATCTCCCGTTTGCAGATCCGACAGACCTTACTCGACTTACTTTTCTCTAGGTAAATTTCTTTAACTCTTTTGTGAGTTCTTCCACTTTTCCTCTTTAACATCTGAAAACTAACATGTTTCTTATGTTTTTCTCTGCGAGTATGAGACAAGAATAGTGGAGTTACCTGGAGTCCTTCCTTCTTACATAACTTGAAGGATATTGAAGCTTTGTTGAAGCTTCTTAACACTTTTTTTTTCTTTTGATGTTGTTGTTGTAATTATGTTATATTCTTGTTCACTAACTGTGAACATAAATTTCATAGACTATGGTGTACAATCTATTTCTGAAATACCATTGATGAAATTTTTATAATCGTTCTTGAAACGATTAGGCTTTTATTTCTCAAATTCTTTTTCATAAATCTTTTGTTTTGCAACATCATCATCTTTTTCAACTTCCACTTTAGACCTTAAAAGTGGTTTGACCTCTCTATTTTTCCTAGAAAAATATTCCTTTGATTCTACCATAGAATCTTTCTTGCTCTCTCTAGACTCTAATTCTTCTATAACTTTAGAAGAAACGTCTCCACCTTGAGCCAATGAATCATTTGTCTTTAACTTGTATAGAGAATTACCCTTTTGTGATTTCTCAAGGAAAGTCACTTTCTTTGACTTTTTCTTTCTGACTTTTGTCCTAGCATTAGAAGTATCCACTTCTCTTTTAGTTATTGTTTCGTGTAGATAATAATTTCCTTCCTAATATTTTCCTGATATCACCTTTTTATTATCTCTGTAGAATTGGACCTTGAAGTTTCTTCCTTTATACATACAACATGATTTCTCCAACATCACATAGGAAATCAGATTCTTACTCACATCTGGCATGTATTTCACATCCTTGAGTATAACTTCAGACCTATCTGAATTCTAAATCTTTCCCTTTCCTTTAATGCTACCATGGGTGTTATTAGCCATAAAATCCTCTCCACCATCGAATTCTTCGAAGTCAAATAAGAATTCCTTGTCTGGTATACTATGATATGTACAATCAGAATCAAGAATCCATCCCTTTGTGGCTTTAGTATCAAGAGTACTAACCGTTAGTACTAGAGGTTGTTTTGGTTCTGCTACTGTGTTAGCAGAGTTTCCCGGCTTGTTCTTCCTTTCAGGATAATCTCGCTTCCAATGCCCTTCTTCTCCACAGATAAAACATGTTGTATCGTTTTCATCTGTCTTTCCTTTCTTCTTTCCTTTAGACTTGCCTTTCCCTTGCTTTCCTTTACCTACGTATAGGCATGTGGCTTCCGTCTTAGTTAGCACTTTTTTCTTTTAAGTCTATCTCTTTAGATAAAGCTGAGTTAATGACATCACTTAAAGTAATAATTTCCCTTTTAATACCGTATTTAAGTGTGTCAACCAAAGCCTCATATGGCTTTGGCAAGCTAGAAAGGACTTGTATTGCCTGATCCTCATCACTTATGTGAATATTGATACTTGCTAGATCGAAAATCAACTAAAGAGAATCGTTCATGTTTTCTTCAATGCTCTTGTTTTCCTCCATCTTGAAACTTGCAAAACTCTGTTTGAGATAGATCCGAATTGGCAACGTCTTGGTCTGGTAATCCCGTTCTAGAGCTTTCCAAACTCCCAGTGTTGTTGTCTCATGCATAACCTTGTGTAAGACTTGGTTAGTTAGACTCAGACAAATTAGGTTCTTAGCTCGCTTCTGATTTTCTTCAGTCATCGGGTCAGGCTTGACCTTCTTAGCTTCATCTTCCTCTTCTTTTTCATCTTCTTTAATCTCTTCACCTTCTGCAGGTGTTTTTGGTTCCTTGATGAATGAGTCTAAATTCTTGAGTTCTAGCTGCATTGTCATCTTGTACTTCCATAAGCCAAAGTTTCCTTTACCATTGAACTTCTCGATCTCAAATCTTGCTTCCATATTTCAAATCGTCTCCTTGCACATGTGCGGAATTTTGCTCTTCCTGGAGCTCATATACCAATTGTTGGGATTTTTTCCTAAACCTACTTCTTGTGCCCTTTAGAAATTCGACTCGTATTACTTTACTTAATGGAAAAATGTTTATCTTTATTGATATATAAAGATAAGAGATCTATTACAACACTAAATAAAAACTAACAAAAGAATCTCTCAAAATAACATTGTATTTGT
This sequence comes from Iberis pinnata, assembly GCA_900406425.1. Lineage (NCBI taxonomy): Eukaryota > Viridiplantae > Streptophyta > Magnoliopsida > Brassicales > Brassicaceae > Iberis > Iberis pinnata. Next base: position 13,614 of record OVBE01005189.1, on the reverse strand, counting down.
CTTGAGGCTTCTTTTGAGCTCTCTAGCTTTTATTCTCTTATGTTGCTCAAAAAAATTTCGGATGCCTTAAACCTTTGATGGATAGTTGTATTTATAAGTTTGGGTGTTTCCTATTCGTTGTAGAAATCAGAATTCCTAATTCTGATAAGATATGAAATTTCCTAAAAGATTAAGCCTAATCTTATATTTTTCATGAATTTTTTTTTCTTTGGATCCTTATCTAGTTTGATAAATATTAATGTCTATATTTCAAAAAACTTATATATTTAATTCTCTATAATATTGTTTAGAGAGTTAAAAGGGTTTTACATGTTAGAGTTAAGTTGATTATGAAAAGGTATATTGACAAATTATTATTTTTTTAAAGAAAAAGACATCTGAGCCTTTTGCCCGTGTTACGTAACACATTTTTCATTATATCCAGCCCAATAAAATTTGGTGGGGGTAACGAAAGACTATGAATGCAAACAAATTGTTGAAACTCGTAAGTTATTAATTCAAGAGGCTTTATTCTAGTTGCAATTGAAGATTCTTTTCTTGCAATGATATGATTTGATCAATTGATGACTCTAATTTTAATATCTAAGCCTTTTACATTAATATTCCGACATTGACATTGACAATGCTCCGGCATGTGTCAACGCCTGTCTGACATTTCAGTTTCACCAGCGTATTTGGTTTCTTCGCTGTTGGCGTGATGCAAACCCCTTCACTGCCATTGTAGTGTTCATCTTCTTCTTCTTCTCCAGCTTTTATTATTGTCTTTGGCTTTTTGAGTTTTGTCTTCACCGGTTTCAGTGAAGCTCGAATCAAACTTTCAGCCATGACCCATTTTTTCCCATCACTGTTTAATCCCCAGCCAACTTGAGAATTCTTTGAAAATTCCATGATTTAAAAAAGAATCTGATCAATTCGAGGGTCGAGGAGAATACGAGGAACTGAGATTCGTACAATGTTACGGAATTAACAAGAAAACTTGGAAACAGAAACAAAAACAAAAACAAAAAGAGAGGTTTTTAAAAAAAAATTAACTTGTAGGAATAAATGGAAAGTAGAGGGAAAGTCGTTAGTTTTTAAAGACAAGTTTGCTTCCTCAGGAAATCTAAAGGGAAAGAAGCTTTTAGAGGAAGACTAGATAATATATCTCACGCATTACAAAATATAATTTTAATTTTAGGGTAGTATGATTTAAATTTTACATATTATAATATAAATTTTTAAATAATAATTATGGAATTTGTCAACAAATATAAATATCGAAATAACAAAGTGAAAGTGTGATGATATAATAGAAAATATATAATTATATTATGTAAACCATAATAAATATATTATTCTTTCATATGTAAACTAGATAATTTAAAATATATAATTTATAGATATTTAAAAGTATATGTTAAATAAGATTCAAAGTTTTTTTAAAAACTATATTTTATTAGAAAAAAAACTAAAAATAAATATGGTATATTAAAGTTAAATAAAAAACGAAGTCCTAGTTTAAATGATAAATTTTTTGCTAATGGTATATCATGTAATTTATTACAAATTAAAAGTTTCTTTTAAAAAAGTCTTCTCTTTTAATATAAAAGAATTTCTTGAAACACCATCAAAAGAAGTTCAAATTCCAAAAATACCACACTCCAATAAGTACCAAAATACCACACACTCCTAAATGTTCCAAAAATACCATAAACATAAAAAGTGAATTTTAAGGGGTTAGAATTTAAAATTTTGGGTTTGGGTTCACTAAATAGAGTTTAGGGTTTAGTTTTGAAGGGGGTATGATTTGAAGTTTTAAAGCTATTTTAAAATTTGTGTTATTTTTGGAACAATAACATTTTTGTGGTATTATTAGAAAAAAATGTGGTATTTTGGGACTTTTGAGAGTGTGTGGTATTTTTGGAATAAACCTAATTTTTGTGGTATTTTTGAGAATTCTCCTTTAATATATAGGAGATTAGATATTTTAAATACTAATAAATTTTATATTATTTGTTTTGGATGTTATTATGTTATATATTATATTCAAAGTTTTTTAAGAACTATATTTTCTTAGAAAAGAAACTAAAAATAAATTTGGTAATTAAAATTAAATAAAAACGAATTCCTAATTTCAATGAGAAAAATTCTTGCTAATGGCATATCATGTAATTTATTACAAAATAAAAATTTCTTGTAAAAAGTCTTATCTTTTAATATATAGGAGATGAAATGTTTTAAATACTACCAACTTTTATATTATTTATTTTAAATGTTATTATATTATATATTATATTTAAAGTTTTTAAAAAACTATATTTTCTTAGAAAAGAAAATAAATATAAATTTGGTAAATTAAATTTTTTTTAAAAATTCTTAATTTAAATGAGAAAAATATTTTTAATGACATATCATGTAATTTATTACAAATTAAAAGTTTCTTATAAAAAAATCTTTCTTTTAATATATAGAAGATTAGTCGAGCTTAGAAAAGGGTATAATTGAAAACATGTATTAGTATATCTTTAAATTCTTTTTGGTACCATGGTAAATAACAATGGCTCATTTTCCCGCTACTTTTTTGTTCCTTATTTTGTTTTCCCCGTTGGTAACGTGAGATGTCATGGTCGCGTTTTGGCGGTTCAATAAGGCTACCTACCATACAAAATATAATTCAACATATATACTTTCATCAACATAATTTCATTAAAATAAAACAAATGACCCGCTAAAATGTATATACAATCCCACGCTGAGAATTTACAATATAGAATGTGAACAACAACATATAATAAAACGAAAATTTCGAAGACTCACTCTAGCGAAAGGAGGTCTTAATCTAGGTTCTATGCATAACCTATGACGATACATAACCCGGAAACCTTAAAAGACGGTTTAAAACTGTATCAAGATAAAATCGCATAAGGTATACCTAGTTGGATCGCTTGATTATATCTTATAAAACTATGCTGACACTTATTAAAAGATAATTACAAACGACTTGAAACCTAAACATATACAAGCCCAAAACAACATTGTTAAGTTAATGGGCTTAACCAAAATGGAAAAAGTCCAGTGAGGTAAAACCAAACCAGAAGGCTCAGTAAAGCCTACACTGAGCCAGCCCTGGAAACCGCATAGAAGCCACGCCGCCACTAGAATAACTCTGAGATGTTTCTGTAGAGAGACATAGTCATTGATCGATGCTCCAAGCCCAACCAAAAACAGCTTCTACTGCCGAGTTGTAGTCATGGTATCGAGCGCTCCAGCCAATCGAAATACAAACTGGGAAACCCAAGACCGCCGTTCACCGCTTACAGGAAGACAAAATCCTGGCTCAATAATCGCATATAGCCGGCCGATGGCATCGACTACACTGACTCTTGATCGTGCAGACACATATTCTTTAAATCAGATCAGCAGAAGGTGCCCACCACTTGAAAAAACGATGCCGACTTACATAAGTAAACGGTAACACCAAGGGAAAGAAAGATCTACTAGCTAGAGATATGTAAACTAGCAAAAATGGCAGAGAGGGCAGAGGCATGACCAATAATAGTAGAGATTCAAACGAGAGAAACAAAGGAAAAAGTAGGGGTGGACATAATTACCCAGAATCGAAGAATCGTACCGAACTGAACCAAAATCAGGTTTGGTTCGGGTATGGTTCCTTTTAGATTATCCGAATGGTTCTTTTTATCAAGATCCATGGATATCGGTTCAGATCCGAACCAAACCGAACTGAACCGAAAATAAAAGGTAAGTGTTTATACAAAGAACCATGAATATATGTACCTCTTACCAATTTATAGATATTTTCAGTTATTTTTAGGTATTTCGGGTACTTTTGGTTATTTTGAGTATTTTCGGTCTCATATATTTTCAGTATTTTTGGTTCTTTTGGTTCTCTCAAATATTTTTGGTTCTTTTGGGTATTTTTGGTTTCAGATATTTTGAATATTTTAGTTCTTTTGGGTACTTTTAGAAAAAAATATTTGAACCGAACCGGAACCATTAAGTTACTGGTTCTCAAATGGTTCCAAAATTTTTGGTTCTTTCGAATATTTTGGTTCTTTCGGGTATTTTTGTTTCATATATTTTGAATATTTTAGTTCTTTTGGGTACTTTTAGATAAAATATTTGAACCGAACCGGAACCATTAAGTTATCGGTTCTCAAATGATTCTAAAATTTTAGATCCAAACGGAACCAAACCGACCTAGAACCAAACTGGTTTTCTAATGGTTCCTATATGGATTCTATATTGAAGGAACCGAAAATCGAAACCGGAAAGAACCGACCTGAACCAAATTGAATAACCGGACGCCCACCCCTAGGAAAAAGAAAGAGTGGGTGTGGGAGACTGCCAAAAAAGAAGAGGAAAAAAGAAAACGAGGCGGCGCGGGCCTAAAGTCGGCCGCCCCAAGAGAGAAACAGTGAGAAAGGGTATGTGAAGCGAGAAGTTGGATAGACATTCAACATATTTTTTACATTATTAATATTTTGTTTCATCGTATTTTCGGAATTTAACATCTATTAAATTTTTATACTTTACAATGATTTTGTTTAACAAAATTCAATACTCTACCCATCACTATTATTTCATATTTTAGTTTTGTTTTACATTTGTAATTTTATTATTACATATTCAAAATAATAATCAATTATAACTAAACTAACATAATTAAAGAGAAATAATTTTGGAATAATTTTTGTTTTGAATAGTTTTTTCAAATAATAAATAAAATAGGTATTTTCATTATTAAAATAATAAAATTACAAAATAAACTTAGATGCAATACAATATTAATAAGCACAAAACATAATAAAACAAACATAACTTAATAAATACAACCGACTCAACTCACAATAAAAAACATTCAAAAACATACATTAAAAAATTATATTTTTTATCACGAGACATTCCTAATTTTGCCCGTGTTAGGCTAGATATGTTTGCAATTTTTGATATACATTTGAATCATGCAACTCGGATCTAGCACACACATGATTTTTAAATGTAGGTAGCACCTCAGTCCTGAATGATTGCAGTCTAATAAACTTAGTTGCCTCTGATTGATCATAATCGGTCCAGTGTTGATCATATGTATCTCGTTCATCTTCAAAAATCATTTTATGCGATATGATACATGACCTCGTGATGATAGCCAAATCAGATATCTCCCACATGCTAGCTGGTTAACAATATTTTAAATCAAGCCGACAAGACTCCAAATGCACGTTCAATGTCTTTTCGACATTCCACTTGACGTTGTGCAAATAATTTATCTGGTTCACTATGCGGAAGTCTAAATAACTTAATGAAAGTTGGATAAGAAGGATTGATATTTTCAGTTAAATAGTAATTCATATCATACAACTGCTGGTTCAAGAAAAATTTCACTGTTAGAGTATTTTCATGTTCAACATCATCAAACACGGGGAACAGTCTAGAACGTTTATATCGTTTAATGTGTTATGATAACCAAAAAATGTCAAATCCATAAATCATGAGATGCAACAGTTTCAAAAATAATAGTGGTGGTACCCTTATCCCCCAGAGTAAATTGAACTTCCCATCCGGTAGAAATTTTTTTCCTTTCCAAGTGAATGCAATCAATACCCTCAATCATCCTTGAGAACCCGCACATTTAACTAACATGCAAAATTCTTTGCAGATCATCTTGAATTGGAGTTATAAGATACGCTTGCTCATAAAATTGTATGATTCATATACAAAATCTATGTAAGCACTCCAATGATCTAGTATTTCCTATTTGAATATATTTATCGATCACGTCAACCGCCACTATATTCTAACATTCACATGGTTGTGGTACATTTTGATAATGGAGATATACCATCTTTATTGATTGCGTCAAATAGTTGGGTGATGTAGTTTTCGCTGCTTGATAGGTCCCCAATGATCCGAAGAAAAACATATTTTGCATCTAGAACTCTAGACCAAACATTGCATCATTGTGTGTAGGTTGATTGGAAAATTAGTCGTCAATCAACCTTTAGTTTGCCGCTAGATGATCTCTCTTGAAGTATTTCCTCTTACTATGAGATGAATAGTCTTCTACTATTTTTTCGGTATCCCTACATAGATTGACGATATATTTCTCTTTAATTCCAGATTGTCATATATAAGCTTCAATAACAAAAGAAAATCATGATGGATCCATTTATATTGTTTTGTAAAATGAGATGCGTGGTAATTGTACATTAATGAAATAATGATTCCCCATTTCTAAGAATTTAAGGTTTTGCAAATAGCCTAATTCAAAACAAACATTACGTTTAGAAAATAAATAGATTACATCATTAAACTATAAATAGACAAAAACACATTAGTAAAGAAGAAAAATACAAACACACATTATTAAAGAATATAGAGAAAGATGCATGTTATCAAAGTAGAAAGACGCATACACACATTTTAAATGAGAAATAGATAAACACACACTGTTAAAGCGTAAATGAACAAATACACATTGATTTCTAAATTCATTTTGGTTTAAATTTTGCATCAACCTTTTGCTCGGTCATCAAGGTGCTCCTCTTCACTGAGTTTCATAAACATCTTCATCTTTTTAGCTATAATCTTTTTTTTCATCAAATCTTTTTTTGCTTCCTTTTGTATCATGGTTATTTTGTCCGGCCGTTCCAACTTTTGTTCCTTGAATTGTTTGAAGTCATACCACTCTTCCTTGACCACTTCAAAACCGCTCCATTGCCTTTCTTTTTACCCTTTAATTTAGCTTCATCCCTCCCCACTAGACGAGCACAAGATCCTATAGAGTTAGAATCACTTAGATTAATCTCACGAATCTCTTAGATACACTGCTTTCAGAGCTATTATATATATTCTCCTACTTGATTCTCATAATGTGAATAGCGTGCCATTATGACATTTTCTGGATCAAGGTATGCAATATCCCTTTCATTGAAATGTACAGGTTTGTTTCTTAACTACTTCTAGAATTAAGAGAAGTTCATTTGATTGTCACGCAACGCTAAATTATTGCAGGGAAATCATTGTCTTCTGACTGCTTCTAGTGATCAAATTGTAAGTAGTGACTTAAAAAATTTAATTGACTAGTTTGTGAGGAAAACTGTAGTTAGCGACTCAAGAACATTATGTAATAATTTGGATGTAGAAGAAGATATTGTTGGAAATGTTTTGAAATCATTTGTACATCTTAAAGTAAACTTGTAATGTCAAAGTTTGACATTTGTATGATATTAGGTAATTATAATGTTTTGTTAGAAAATGCTTATAATCTATGAGTTTAAGAAACTCATTACTAATATTATGCAATTTTATTGAGTCACACACCTAACCAAACTAGATTATAAATATATATTAACTGGATTAATTTAGATTAAACCAATTTTTAGGTTTAAAGAATTAAACATATATATGTGATATATGTTTAATAAATAAAAAAAGAAAATGTGATATATGTTTAATATAGAAAAAAAAAGATCACATGTCTTTAATGATTCAGTTAGGAATTCGATGAGAGAATGGCCCATAAGGCCACTACATTGACTTAACTTAATTAGGTTAAGTTAATTGTATATTTCTTTTTTTTTTTTTCTTATAAGCCGATATATATATATATATATATATATATTTTTTTTTTCAAGGAGAATTAATTAATGGGCTATGAACCAATGTTTACAAAACAACCAAAACAGAGCCACAATAAGAGAGCTGAGTCGAAACAGAGGAATAGAAATAAAAGACCCTTTAAGATCGACGAACACCTAAGCCACTAGCTGAAGCTAGAGAGAGAGATACCCAAGCTGGACATCCAATTTCCACATAGGATTGAACTCTATCTTCTTCAACCACGGATCGGCTGATGAGAGTGGCTTCTTTGTTCGAAGAGGGAGGGGCAAAAGTACATGACCAATCTTGAAACTCGTTTAACCGTCGAAGAAGCTCCGATGATTGGTGTTTAAATGAAGGCCATTCAAGGGGTCTATTTACCGCAGCTATAAGGTCGTTAGGGCCAAAAGCAAACACTATTTGATCAACTCGAAGATCTTTCATACTCTCCATTGCCCATAATGCCGTGGTCAATTCTCCTTCTAACTTGGAATTTATGTTGAAGAATGCTCTACGACTATGGAGGCGTGGTGTTCCTTGCCAATCTTTTAATATCCAAGCAGCCCCTAGTAATTTTTTTGATTTCGACCAAGATGAGCTAATGTTGCATTTTAACCAGTTTGGTGCAGGTGGGATCCAGTTAATGCCTGACGAATTAGAATGGACCGAGGAGATTCTTTCAGTGTGTTGGTGGAGTTGCTGAGCTTTGGACCAAGATTCGGCTTCTACTCTGATCTTTGTCACAAAATCTTGTGAGGACAATACTCTACCTTCAAAAACCAGACAGTTTCTTCTCTTCCATAAAAACCATATTACCCAGGGGAAGAGGTTTCTGATTTCTAGAGGGATTGCGAAGTTTTTCCTGAGAGCAATCAAGTAATAAACATTGACAAAGATTGAGGTGTGATGGAAACCTTGTGGCGGAGAAGGGATGAATGTTAAGGCCCACACTTGTCTTGCAAAAGGGCATGAGAAAATAACATGGTTTGGAGTTTCTCCTTCTTCCCCACACGTTTGGCATATGTTATCTACTCTTATGCCTCTTTTTGATATTAGGTCTGCTACCGGGATTGCCTGATTTAGAGCCTTCCAAATGAGCACTTTTATTTTCGATGGAGTTTGAAACTTCCATACTTGAGCTTTGATGTCGTTCAATGAGGGTTGAGTGGTGGCTTGTTTTAATAATTCATTCTTATGCATATTACTGGCTAACCAGTAGCCGGATTTCACTAGATAATTTCCACTCTTGGTATGCTGCCACGTCCAAAAGTCTGGGACACTTGGAACCGGTTTGGATGCGATTATCAGGTTAATATCTTGTTGGTAGAAGAGACTCTGTAATTTCTCCAAGTTCCAGTTCCGAGAATCTCTATCAATAAGATCACTCCCTCGCAAGTCCAGGTTAATGATGGGATTTTTGATCAAGGGAGTTTTCATGTGAAGGTCATATATCCAAGGATCTGTCCATACATAGGATGAGGTACCATTCCCCACCATTTTCCTTAAACCTTTTCTGAGTAAGTCTCTACCAAACATGAGGCTTCTCCAACCGTAAGACGGTCTTTTAGGGGTGGTAGCTTCGAGGATTGTTGAATCTTCATATTATTTGCTCTTCAAAACCTGATTTAATATGCTGTTCGGAAATTGAATTAGTCTCCATACTTGCTTGGCCAAGAGAGCTTGATTAAAAGACAAAATGTCTTTAAATCCTATTCCTCCCATAGACTTTGATAGACATAAGCTTTCCCAGCTCTTCCAATGAATCTTTTGTTTACCTTCTATGGAGTTCCACCAGAAACCTGCCATGGCCGAGGTAATTTTTTTTTGCAGATGATTTGGGTAATTGGAAACAAGAAAGAGCATATGTTGGCATTGAAAGAGCAACAGATTGAGTAATGTTTCTTTCCCTCCTTGCGATAGGGTCTTAGCAAACCAAGAGGACAGCCTTTTATCCAGGTTTTCGTGTAGATATGCCAAGATTTCCACCTTAGAACCACTGAATCACTATGGAATTCCTAAGTACACACCAGAGCCACCTTCATTAATGATGCCAGAAATTTGTTGGATAGCAAGTTTTCGGGCAGGTTCCACCTTAGATCCGAAGGTGATCGCAGATTTGAGCAAATTGATAACTTGTCCCGATGAATGACCATATTCTAAAAGAATATCAAACAAAGTCTAAATTTGGTCTTCATTAGTTTCGCAAAGGAATAAGCTATCATCAGCGAATAGGAGATGATGGATAGCAATTCCTTGTTGGGATAGTTGTAAACCTTGGATTCTACCTGTTCTTGCTGCTTGATCCAACATAAAGATCAGCCCTTCTGTACATATCACAAAGAGAAGAGGGGAGATGGGGTCTCCTTGCCTTAAACCTCTTGAAGGAACAATCAATCCAAATGGTTGGTCATTGATTAGCACCGAGAATGTGGTTGAAGTCACACACATCATTACCCAAGTGGTCCATATCTCATTGAAGCCAAGAGCCGCCATGATTCTTTTTAGGTATGACCATTCAATTCTATCATATGCCTTCGACATATCAGTTTTGATGGCAACTCCGTTCCTTGAGATTTCTGGGTTGGTTTGGAGGGCATGGTTGAATTCATGAGCAATTAATATGTTGTCCGATATTAATCTTTCTTATACAAATGCGGACTGTGTTGGTGAGATTATCTCTGGAAGGACATTCTTTAATCTAGCCGCTAAGATTTTAGATACTATCTTATAAATCACTGAACAGAGGCTAATTGGTCTAAGATCTGCCATTGATGAAGCATTTTCCTTTTTAGGTATCAAGCATAACAGTCTATAATTCCAATCTGATGGGATTGATCCAGTAATAAAGACCTGTTGGATTTCCTTTGTGACTTGGTCTCCTATCCATGGCCAATAAGTTTGGGAAAAAATGGCAGTAATGCCATCTGCCCTTGGAGCAGATGATGGACAGATTGAGAATGCTGCAGTTTTGACTTCTTCTGGTGAGATAACTTGAGTAAGTCGTCTGTTGAAGTCAGGTGTGACCTTCTTTGGGAAAGAGGACCAATCAACTTCAGAGAGGGATGGTTGCGATGATGTGAAGAGATCTGAAAAATACTTGGCTGCTACATCTCCTTTGGATGCTTCGGATAAATGGTGTATGCCATTTTCATCAATAAGCTTGTCTAATCTCTTTTTATTTCTTTGAGCTTTGACCGATGCATGAAAAAATTTGGTGTTATTGTCTCCTTCCTTGAGCCATTGTTCTCTTGCCTTTTGACTCCAAAATGATTCTTCTTCTTTATAAGCGAGTTTTAATTGAGTTTTAAGTTCTGTGATTAACTGGCTTGAAGGGTTCATGGCTGATTCTGCTTGGTCTAATTGGATTTGTAGAGAGCTGATTTTGTTATCTGCAGCAGTGAAATTAGCTTTTTTCCAATTGCAGATGGCTCTCTTGCTTCTTCGAATTCTTTATGAAACAGAGTTTAAATGATTAGGTATGGCTGCCGACCAGACCGGTTGTATTACCTCTGTAATTTCGGGGTTTTTGGTGAATCTTTTATCGAACTTGAATCTGCTCTTAAACTGTCCCTGGTTGGCTAAGAGGTGAATTAATACCGGTCTGTGGTCCGAAACCCTCTTTTGGTAAGAAATGCTGGTTTGCTTCCGGGAACAGATTTTGCCAGTTTCTGTTACTGAAGCAGCGATCCAGTTTACTCTGAATCCATTTTTTATGTCTCCAACCTCCCCACGTGAAGCTATTACCATACGATTTCAATTCCTCTATTTCACAAAGCTGCAGCATTAAATTAAAGTCTTCAAAGGACTTTGCACTTCTTACCGGACCACCTAGTTTTTCCTCATTGTTCCTGATTTCATTGAAATCACCAAGCATGCACCAAGGAAGTGATCTTGTGATTCCAATACGAATCAGTTTCTCCCAAACTATGTGTCTAAGGGATTGATTTGGATCCCCATAAACACATGAAACAAAAAATACATAGTTCCCAAAAGATACTTGAAGATCAATTAGGTTCTTACAAAAGGATAAAACATTCATATTTACAGATGATTTCCAAAAAATAGCTAGGCCACCACTTAATCCTAATGGATCAATGGTGAAAATTCTCTCATACCCTAGCCAAACTTGTACATCTACAAGTGTATTCCGCTTTTGTTTAGTTTCCATTAAAAAAAGAACTTCACGGAAGAAGGATTTCCTAAATTCCCTTAGCCGCGGAATGACCAAGTCTTGATGAGAGCCCAAGCCTTGGCAATTCCAGCACATAAGCGACATTAAATATCCGGCAGCCCCTCAGCGGGGTCTGCCTTTGAACCTTTGGTCTTTTGTCTCTTTTTTGGATGTTGTTGTTGGTCAACCTCTTTTCTCTTTTCCAGCTTGGCAACCAAACTTCCTGCTTTGGTATCAACTGTCATGGATAAGGTCTTGTTAGCAGATTGAGTCTTTCTCACATAATTTGATGGTCTCTTTCTTGGATGTAATGGTTTCTTTTTGGTTCCGGATGAACCAGCTACAGATGTAACTGCTTGTTGAACCGTAGAACCAAAAACAAAAGGCTGCAGTAAGTCTTGATTGGATTCACGTACTGACGATGAGATATCCGATTCATACCGAGGATGATTGGCTGGTGGGGCTGATCCAGCTCTAATGGCACTAGCTAGGAGCTTTGGTTCAGAGTTATTGTGTGAGTGCAAGGTCAAGTTGTTGGTAGAGCTATCATAGTCGAATACAATACCTTTACCTTTTGACCAATCTTTCGAAATCCTTGGCCTTTGCTCTAGGCTAAGAGCAACTTTTTGAGCTACTGGATCTTGTTCTGCTTCTCGGACAGATTGCTTAATTCTTGCAATCTTGGTTGATAAGTCGTCACCCAAAGGGGATATCAGATATCTCCTCATCTCTTCAAGAACTGCTTCTGCAATTCTGGGCCTGCCTGTTTGAGGATTACTACCAATTTGGTTATCATTAAGAATACCAAACAGTGGGTCAGACTTGTCTATTGTTGTCTTTGGGGAGTTCATCTCTGGAGCTCTGGTTTCTGATCTAGATTGACTTGGTTGGCTTATGTAAGGGCAGTTAGGAGCATCGTGTGTAAGTCGTTGGCAAGCATAGCATCTTCTCTGGATTTTTTCATAGTGAAAGAATACCTTAGTTTGCTCCCCTTTCGGTAAAACAACGACTTTGGATCTTCTTAAAGGTTTGGATACATCAAAAGTGATCAGAGCTCTGACGTAATCTTGACTCTGATGCTTTGAAGTATCAAAAATTACTTCCTTTACGTGCCCAACTATATCAGCTAGAGATTCAATTGCACGGATGGTGTAGTAATTCACTGGAATCTTACTGATTTGTACCCAAATCGGGATGAAATTTAGAAAATCTGGTGGTGGAGTTTCCTTCCATCGCTCAATGGCTAAAGTCCATTCGTTATGAGTTTGAACCCCTTTATCCAAGACTTCAAGCAAATCGTGTTCATCATTGAAGATAAATTGAAATCGTTCATTAGATAAGGCGATACCTCTCATTCTGTTTCTTTTTTGCCATTTGCGAGGCATGTCGTGGATCAAGTCCGACATCTTATGAGCCCGTGGGTTCAAGACTCTTCCTATGATACTGAGATTATTTTGAAGACTTGAACAGAATTCTGGAGAATCTGGCATCTTGAATGGGATGTCTTCTTCTTCTTCTAGACATAGATTTTCAAATGGAATGTTGTTTGAATCAGCCATTGAAGAGGAATTAGTAAAGTAACTTGAGCTCAAATGATCTGCTGATTAATCTTCTTGGATGAGAATCACCGAGATTGAGAAAGGCAAGATGAAGATCTAAGAACTGAGAGAAGGATAGCCACACAAATTTAAGAATAGACCACGTGTTTGATTAATAGCCACGACAGAGCATCTTTTTCTAAAAAGCAAACCTTCTAATTGAGAGAGAGAGACTTAAGCCTTAGTGAGGGAAACCGTGTTTTGGACCTTTTATGAAAAACGCCGATATATATATATATATATATA
>OVBE01005188.1:0-22213 GCA_900406425.1 Iberis pinnata | reverse complement strand
CCGATGTGACTATCTTCTTCAGTTAACCATGCATAATAAGTTTTACCACATCCAATTCCAACATGTTTAAACCAGGTCGGAACATCATATGAGTAGACATATTGGGTAGCAAACCACTAGCATTTTTTTATAGATTTTTTTACCATATTTTCCCTGGCAGATGCAAAGTGGTGAGAACTAAAATTTTTGATTTTTTGATTAATAAATTGTTCAACAATTGAGCCTTCAACTTTTGNNNNTTTTTTTTTTTTTTTTTTTGCTTTTTTAGGTGAAACATAAATCGTTCAAATGGATGCATCCAACAGAATTTTACTGGTCCACCAAATTCTGCGTATGTTGGTAAGTGAATAGTTAAGTGTTCAGTGAAAAAAATAAGGGTAGAAAAATTTTCCACTATATTGCAAAGTGCCTGAGCTATGTTTACTAATTTTCAAATTTTGTGAAAAAGATTGCGAAAAATAATCCAATATATGCAAAAAATATTAATTACTAAATTTAGTTACAAATTAAATGATAGTATACATGAGATAACTTCATGGACTTCTAGTGGAAGAAGTTCACATAATGCAAAAGAAAATAGTCGTTGCATAATAACATGACAATTATGACTTTTCAAGCCATCTATTTTACCACTGTTGTTAAGGTTAACGCAATGTTCTATATTTGACACATAACCATCATGAAATTTTACCTCATCTTTTAACCATATTCAAAAATGCCAACTTTGTTGTAGGAGGCAATATGATTATTGGAATAGGAGGATTTCCAAAAGACGTAAGATGTAAACTTTTTCGATCAAAATACAACTCCAAATATTTTCTAGATTTAATTGTATCGTTGGTTTTTCTTACAACATTTAACAATGTGTTAATGATGTTATTGAATTTTTTTTCTCAATATGCATCACATCAAAATTATGCCAGAGAACATGCGTCATCCACTATGGAAGCTCCCAGAAAATTCTATGCTTGTGCCAGTGGTGAGTTTTCCCATATCCTTCATATCATTGTTAAAATGGCCATTTCCACCACAACTAATAATTTTCTTTAAACCATAAATATTTTCCAATTGAAGGTCCACAATTTCTTCTCCCGAATATAAATGTGGCAGGTTGTTCCTCACAATATTACCCTTTATAAAACCTTGATTTCGGAAAACATGATTTGGCAGTAAATATCTTCGATGGCAGCCAAACCAAGTAACTTTTCGACCATGCTTCATTTGAAAGCATTGGTCTGATCCATACAATATGTACATGCCAATTCACCATGAGTCGTCCATCCTGACAACATTGCGTATGCGGAAAAATCACTAAAAGTTCACATCAACACTGCTTGTAGATTGAAATTATGCTTAACTGAAACATCAAATCTTCAATGCCACTGGACCAAATATCTTGTAATTCTTCAATCAATGGTTGCATAAATATATCCAAACTACGTTTTGGATGATCTCTCACTGGTACTAAAATGGTTAGAAATAATAATTCTCTCTTCATACACAAAGTAGGGGGAAATTATAAGGAGTAAGAATTATGGGCCACAAAGAATAATTACCAGCAGACAATCCAAATGGATTAAATCTACTTGTACATAACCCCAAATAAAAATTTTGGCTTTCAAATGCAAATGCTGGGTAAAGGTGTTGAAAATGTTTCCACGTCTTACCATCTGAGGATGTTCCATCTTTCCGTCATTTGATGTATGTTCTACGTGCCAAATCTTATGGAGTGTTATCCTCTCTGATAGATACAATCTCTTCAATAGATATGTTGGTGGAAAATAGAACGTTTTTATAAAGAATACACCTTATAATAGAAGAAACCTTCCTAGAAATCTTCTCAGGTTTATACCCTGGACTCTCACAATCACATGGTCAAATTTGTGTTGTGTTCACCCCAATAAATCATGCATTTATTTTTGCATACATCAATCTTATGGTATGACATACGCTATGTATGTATCATCTTCTCTGTTTCATAATAAGTTTCAGCAACAACATTACCTGTTGGGAGAACCCTATGCATCAAGTATAAAGTCATCAATGCACGCCTATGATAAATTTCATTTCGTTTTAATGTTCATCATATCAGCGCCAAAGAGAATCTCAACAGTCCATCAATGCAATTTCGTAAAGAGGTTCACTTGCAACATCTAATCAAGAGAAAAAATTGCAGCTTCATCGTTAAGAGCTTCCCATGCGTTATCTTCAACTGGTATCGTATATTTTTGATCACCAGTCATCCCATAAAATAAGTATTTGAACAAATAAAACACCAACATTAGACATATTTCATTTTAATATTTAGTCTATCACAATACGCGTCTTAATTAACTAATCAAATCTTCTTTATTAGGTTACTTATAGAGTAATTAGTTAACGTGTATGTAGAGTGATAAATTTATAATGTTATTTAACAATATCAACTATATATATATATAATCTTACACTATGATAGTATGACTAGCTAGAGAACATTATTTATTCCTTAATAAAGGAGGTCGTAGTCGGTTGTTGTTTTAAACCCTTTATTCTTTAATGATTTAATTTGCGGTTCATTAATTCATTATTAACAATTTGGTTACTCATCTACGAAGTCTATAATATTCCAAGACTGTTCTTTTTCAAAAAAAAAAGATGACTAGCAAGGCATATTAATTAGGAACAATTATACTCTAGTTTACCTAATACTAAAGTATTATCACTTTGAGTGACTTAGTGTTTTTGGTGGACTTTCATTCTAAACATATACCACTTTGCCCTTAAAAGGTTGAGAATAAAGAAGTGGTATTAAATTTGTCTGTGTAGAAGGGCAAGATAAAAAGTAATGTTTTTATTTTTCATCCTCAATCTTTAAAGTTAATTATTTGGTAATATATATATATTTTGTACTCTATAAACAAATATTTGTTTTTGAATACTGAACAAAACACAAGTTTCATGACGTCTTGTGATGACGCTTTTTGTACATAATGCTAATTATTTGGAGTACACAATGATTATTCAGTTTGTGTACAATATTGTGTATCATTCATGATGTGTACAACGTCACGTACACGATGCTTGCGTGTACAACCTCGCGTATCATTCAACATAGCATTACATACACAATGTTTGTGTACATAATTTTAATTATTAGATGTACACAATGATGATACAGTTGATAATAAGTTTTTTAGGTATCAAATCCCATTACACAAGCATGTCATTGTAGTATAGATGGGTTGTCAATCCAAATGAATGTGATGCTAACAATCTAGATGCAATGGTTCTATTAAGTCAATCAAAGCAATAAAGATGGGTTTTAATAACATATCCTAAACAAGCATAACATAGCAAATTTGCGTGAAGTAAAAACAGAAACGAAGGTAAGCATGCATAAGTAAAAGGTAGATAGCTAGTGAAACAAAACAGAGGATTTAAAATGGGTAAGAGATGGAATCAATGGAAAGTCCCTAAGGATGGGGATAATTGGCTAGTGTTCCTCCTCAAACTACCTAAGTGTCTAACATACCTCAAACAAGAGCTATCCCTAGACGATAGATTCAAAAGCAATCAAATCCAATTCCTTGACAAATGACCTCAAACTAGGTAGTATCCAGACCTAACTGTCGTTAACAGAACTCTACCTAATAGGCACTACGAACCAATATATCTAAGCCAATAAGCACCCTAGACATCTAATTCCTTAGGCTAGGATGTGCAAATCTCTGAAATCACCTCGATCATGCATTTCATTGAACACTTTTCGGGTGCTGAAATGCCTAAGTTCGGATTTCAAACGGGCATAATGAAATGAGAATTAAGTACAATGAAACATAAGGGATCTATTAAACGATGAAGCTTAGACACCTTGGAGGAACAAGGAAACAACACTAACCTATCCCATCCTTAAGGAACCTAGGTCACTACTCACTATGCATGTTGGATGCAAAATCAGAGAAACATGAAAACATAGTTACTAAGTAAGACATTTAGATCTAGGGTCAAACAACGAAGAACATACTATATGAAATCCTGAGACTAGTGTAGAAGACGAAAACGAACATAGATGCAGAAGATGAAGATCTAAAACGTCAAGAACACCAACTTAGAAAAGATGAACATCAATGGAACAGTAACGAAAAACAAAGGAAATGATCAAACTGAAAATGAGATTAAAGCATAAAAACATAGATCAACATGCACCAGATAGTTCACAGCCCTAATCTAAGCAGAAAAATGAAGAAACAAAAGATTAACATAAACTTAAGCAAAATATGAGTTTTAGAACATGAAGAACATCAAGAACAAAAGAGAGAAAATAAAACCCAAGACAAAACCTAAAAATGGCAAAAAGAAATATTGTTTTCCAAATGGAGGTGTTTAAGGCTTTTTATAATTTTCAGAGAAAAGCCATAAACCGCATAAAAGACAAAAGACAATCATTAAACTAGGTCTTAGGTCTGGTCCATCCTGATTCGAAGTTGGTCGGGTCAGATATCTTGGGCTCGAGCTGAAGGTAGAATGGGCACGTGTGATCGAGCCGGCTTTTCCTTGGCTCGATCACATGATCGAGGTGCCGAGAGGAGTTTGAGCCAGGAATGAGGTAAATAGATCGATCACTTGGCTCGATCACGGGATCGAGCCGTGATGTTGCTTGCGATCAAGGTGTCCAAGGTGGTGATCGAGGTGAGAGAGACGGAAGGGTGGAGCACGGTCGAGGCGATTGAGCCAAAGACGTTTAGCTCGATCGAGGCGGCGAAGGGGAGATCAAGCTGGGACCGAGGCCAAGGTTGGCTTGGCTCGATCACGGGATCGAGTGGTCTGGTCGAATTCTGGCTTGAGCTATACTTGATTTGGTTCCATTCCACGCATTTTCCTTTCCTTCTCCAAATTCGCAATAATGTTCTGAAAGCTCCTGAAAGTCCTGAAAAAATCTCCAAAATGCATGTATATGCAAGTGCTAATGCAAAACTTCCTATAAATTGCAAACTTGGTAATAACATCTATAGACGCAATATATGTAAAACTAAAAGACCCTAGAATGATTGTAAATGTCTTCTATAAATCACAAAAATGCAAAGACATCAACTCCCCCAAAGTAAATCCTTGCGTGCCCTCAAGCAAATAATTCAGAAGTATGGATGAGAGGTTTAAAAGTGGGAACTCATAACCAAAATATGCTGCTAACACATGTAATATAAATGTCCTGGTTACTAGTTCTAGAATGCAATTCTAAACTCGTCCTACTTAAAAACCTTAGCCATACTCATCACAGTTCATTACAGACTGGTTCCAACTTTCACAATGCATTCAAATTCATTTACCCCTTTAACATTTATTAAGCAGGAACTATGGATCAAGTCATGTGCATTCAATGAATTCATTTGGTCAAGAGACATGCTAAGGAGTAAAGATGACCCTTTCATACAATGGCTAACAATTCAGAATAGGGTTCTTTCAAAAGGGAATGAGTTTTAGCAGAAGGCTAAAGTTAAGAACACTTAGACGCATACAGAAACATAACATCATCTACCAAATTCTAATGAAATCTAAGTTTCCTGATTATACCCGGTAGGAGGTCGTAAGTCTACCCTTTTAAAATTTAAAGTGATCTTACTTAATCACATTTTTCCCTTTTTCCTCTTTTCCCTAGCTACTCTTAGGAGAGGGTTCTTCTTATTTGACTGCTAGTGGATTTAGGAACTTACTTACTTCGATGCTTATGGCTTTTGACCTTTTTCATTTGCACTAACTTCTTGGGTTTTACCCTTTTCATTTCATTTTCATCCTTTTTCTGATTCTGCACTAACCATACATTTCACATTGTTTTCCCCCCAAACCCTTTACTACCCCGTTCTGCTTCTTTTTCTTTTCTTTTCCTCTCCTAAGGTTCTTAACTATACCCTTTCTTTTACAACCTTTTCACATCCTTTCATTCTTTTTCCAACCAACCCCCAATACCCAAAATCGAATATCACCTAGTCCTATCTAGTCCAAAAAGCGTGGACTAGAACTACATGAGATTCCATTCATGTCAGTTCGAACCTAACACTTTCTACCAAGCTCATTTCATAAAAGAACTGACACTTAGTAGTAGATTCATGTCTTGAAAGAAGGCAAGGTTCAAGGGTGGGGATTCTACTTGGGTTAACAAGAGTAGTAAAATGGTAGAAGATAACCCAAATATGTATATACTATCTATGAGTTCAAATCAGCACACAAACATGATAATTAAATGTCATTTTTAAATTCTAATAGATAGGAGAAAACTTCAAATCACAACATGCTTTAGAAGACAAAGGATCATGTAAGTTCACATTCCAAGCATGGTGCAGTTTTACTTCAGACTAAATCATGATACATTAGTCAACTAATAACAGGGCACTTATACTTTCTGAGAAAATAGCATACTTACAAGGTTACTATCATCCTAGTTCCCTATGCAGATGCAAATGACAAACCTATAATTCTAACATCCTAAATGCAACTACATGAACACTCTGTTTTGTGAAAAATATTTTCGAAATTTTTTCAATTTTTTTGTTTTTTATGCCTTAGATGCAAAATTGAAATAAAAAACAAGTAAACATGATCAATACCTCCTAAACTCCCCCCCCCCCAAACTTAAATTGCACAGTCCCTTGTGTAATAAAAGTTCGAAGAAGGGTTTAAGACCAAAACACAACAGCATAAAAGAAATATGTTATGGTATATACAATAAAAAGAGTTTAGAGTGGTATTGTTTTCAGCTTGAGTTGAAGAAGAGTGGTTGAAGTGGAGATCGACGTGATGTGTCATCCTTGTTATTGGCTTAATGTGGAAACGTTTTGGGTTCGATTGTGATTTCCTCAAGGTGACTCTGCTCTCCTCTTTTCCCAACACCAAGCGTCCACAGTATTGATCACGGGTACATGAAACACCAAAAAAAGCAAAAACTTAAATGATTGGACTATGTAGAGGTGTAAGAAAAGAAGTGGGAAAATGGGAAGACAAGATGAAGTGATGTTTTGAAAGCTTGGCTCGAATTTAGCATTGTTTGGCTCGATCTCACTTGATGCGGCTTGATCACGCGGTTGATGCGCGTTGTTGATCTGGTTTGATCGTTCGGCTTGATGACATTGGTAGTGGCTCGATCGAGTGATTCCACGGTTCGAAAATATTTTCATGGCTCGAAAGAGTTGCTCGATTGGATGCTTTTGGTTGCTCGATGAAAGGGTGTAGGTGCGACTCCGAAGTACCTAAAACACCAAAACAAAACAAAAACTTAATTGCGTTAAAAGAAGGACTTAAATATAAATTTAAAGACTTCATATGTACAAGGATAAACATGGGACTTCCTCCCAAGTTAGCTCGTTTAAAGTCACTAAGTTTGACTTCATGTTTTAAGTTTATTAACCCTGAAACGGTTCTCCAAGGAGAACCGAGGTCATTTCACCAGGTTTTCTTCCTGGACGTATTCAACCACCATTGTTTGGGTTGGATTGGCTGTTAACTTTCAACCCCTTATTAGGTTCCACAGTAAGCATGATTGCTCCATCAGGTAGGATTTCCTTGATTATGAAGTTCCTGAGGCGTTTTGGGTTTACATCCCCGGGATTGTGCTCGAGCATTGGGTTGAGTAGAAATACTTGATCACCCCTCTTGAGTTCTGTTGTTGGGATTTGAAGATCAAACTATTTTCAGAGTAGGTTGTGCTTGAAGTGGAATTCTGAGGTGAGATGTGCTCAAGCTGGTGCTCGAGCTCAGAATCCTATTCTTCTGAAATGGGAAGTTTACTCTCATCAGTTGCTACCCCCAGTTTTCAAGTTTCCTTTACCTCTGCAGAAACTCCTCCATCCCCAATTTCTTCTGTATGCTCTGAAATATTGTTTGGGTCCTTCATAAGCTCATACTCCAGTGAATCACTGCTTGAGTACCCGTCTTCATGATTGTCCTCATTCATCTCCTTGATAGAGAATAACTGACCTTGGATTGTAGGCTTCTTTGTCTTATCCTTGATGTTGAAGATCATCTTTGGACCATTCCCTATGTTCAACCTGATATTGCCTTTCTTAACATTGATAATAGCTCCAACCGTAGCTAAGAATGGTCTTCCCAAGATCAGTGGGTCCTTTGGTTCCTTGTCCATATCCATCACCACAAAGTCTGCGGATATCTCTACACTCTCAATCTTGATGGGTAAGTTCTGCAGAAGTCCATGAGGGTTCCTGATGGATCTGTCAGCCAAAATCAGAGATATGTTGGAAGCTTTATACTCATTGAACCCCATCTTCTTGGCAACAGAGAGAGGCATCAAGTTGATGGAATCTCCTAAATCGCATAAGTATTTGTCGAAGGTCAATGGTCCTAGTGAACATGGTAAGTTGAATGAGCCATGATCTTCTTTCTTCTTCGCTATTAAGGCATTGCATTCGTTGTTCGGTACCAACACCCCTTGAGCTTCCTCCTCCTTCATAAATTTCTCAAAGATTTCTGGGTATTTCGCCATTACCTCCTTCTTGAACCGTGATGGGACTGAAAACTTTGGAATATAAGGTGGTGGAACAAAAGGTGTTTCCTTCTCCTTTAAAAGAGATAGCTTTTCACCAGGAACATACTTGATTTTGGCAGCTGACTCTGATTTCATCCATGTCAAGGAATCAGTTTTAGTTTTTGCAGATCTGCANACCCCCCCCCCCCCCCCCAAACTTGAGTAACACTATCCTCAGTGATGTGAGTAGGACAAGTGTGAGAAGAAAAGTCAGGGGTACTTACTAAGAAGATGGCATTTACATGTGCATAATCTTTTGGGTTCTGAATTGATTTGCTAGGAAGTTGTCCATTTGTGGTAGGAGCAGAAACAGAAGTGGAAACAGACTTGTTCTCCAAAGTAGTAACCCTTGAGTTCAGAAGTCAATCTTTGCATATATGACGTTGAAAGAGGAGTCCATTTTGTGTTGGACTTCACTAATCTTCTTAGATGTTTCCAATGCACTATTTGTCTGACCTTGAAGAAGTTGTTGGAACATTGCTGCAATGTTGGAAGGTGGAGCGTGAGGAAAGTTAGAGGTGAAACCAGGAGGTGCTCCTCCATGTTGATGTTGCTGGAACCCATTCTGAGCTTATTTCTTAGGTGCAAAACCTTGGTGTTGTTGTTGACCATATTTGCTAAGGGACGTAGCTTGTTGTTGTTGTTGAGGTGGATAAACTTGATCTTAAGGATTGGCTACATTGTTGTTGCGGTAGGACAAGTTGGGGTTGTTGTAGTTGACGAACCCGTTGTTGTAGTTGCTCTGGTTCTGAATGTAACTAATCTCCTCTTGTTGAGCAGGCATCCCACCTTGGAGCTGAACTTGCTTTGCTTCACTTATGAAGTGAACTTGATGCTGCTGTGCAAGGAGTAACTTATCCAATTTCTCATTCAGAGCTTTGAGGTCCCTCCGTGTGTTGTCATCAGAACCATTGCTGCCCCGTGGATTGCTATCATAGTCGTCAACGTAGTTTCCATCGGATTGTGCTAAGTTATCCACTAGCTTCCAACCATCATCAACACCTTGGTTCAGGAAGCTCCCATTGCTTACTGTATCAAGTAACATTTTGATCCTGGGGAGAGCTCCTCTATAGAGAGTACTAAGGAGGGATGCATTACTGAATCCATGGTGTGGGCATTGCAACGTGTACCCTTTGGACCTCTCCCAAGCTTCACAGAATGTCTCAACATTCCTCTGTGCAAAACCAAATATGTCATTGCGAAGTCTAACCGTTCTTGAATTTGAGAAGAATTTGGCAAGAAATGTCGTCTTGCAGTCGTTCCAGGAGGTGATGGAACTCTGAGGAAGGGATTTTTTCCATTAGCGAGCTTTGTCACCTAAAGAGAAGGGAAAGAGATGTAACTTAAATGCGTCCTCACTCACACCATTAATCTTGGTGAGACTGCAGAATCTATCAAACTCGTCCAGGTGGTCGAGTGGATCCTTCATTGGTAAGCCATGAAACTTATTCCCTTGAACCATAGCTATCAAGATGTGCTTGGTCTCAATATTATTATTCTGGACAACAGGTGGGTTGATTCCATAGCGTTGTGTGTGATTGTTCGGGTTGTCACCTGCACCAATGGTATGCTGGTTAACGTGGTTAATATTCTCCATTTGCAAGTAAAACACTTGAAATGCACTAACAAGGAGAAAACAAAATTCAATAAAGTAAAAAAAGGAACTTGATCGCAATAGATCCAAAATCCATAATGTAACAAACAAACACCCAACAATGCCAAATTGATAACAAGTTTTTTAGGTGTCAAATCCTATTACACAAGCATGTCATTTTAGTATCGATGAGTTGTCAATCCAAATGGGTGTGATGCTAAAAATCTAGATGCAATGGTTCTATTAACTCAAGCCAAGCAATAAAGATGAGTTTTACTAACATATCCTAAACAAGCATAACATAGCAAATTTGCATGAAGTAAAAACAGAAATGAAGGTAAGCATGCATAAGTAAAAGGTAGATAGCTAGTGAAACAAAAACAGAGGAATTAAAATGGGTAAGAGATGGAATCAATGGAAAAGGTCCTAAGAATGAGGGTAATTGGCTAGTGTTCCTCCTAAAACTACACAAGTGTCCAACATACCTCAAACAAGAGCTATCCCTTGACAATAGATTCAAAAGAAATCAAATCCAATTCCTTGACAAATGACCTCAAACTAGGTAGTATCCAGACCTAACTACCGTTAACGGAACTCTACCTAATAGGCACTACGAACCAATCTATCTAAGCCAATAAGCACGCTAGACATCTAATTCCTTAGGCTAAGATGTGCAAATCTCTGAAATCACCTCGATCAGACATTTCATTGAACACTTTTCGGGTGCTGAAGTGCCTAACTTCAGATTTCAAAAGGGCATAGTGAAATGAGCATTAAGCATACTGAAACATAAGGGATCTATTATACGATGAAGCTTAGACACCTATGAGGAACAAGGAAACAACACTAACCTATCCCATCCTTAAGGAACCTAGGTCATTACTCACTATGCATGTTGGATGCAAAATCAGAGAAACATGAAAACATAGCTACTAAGTAAGACATTTAGATCTAGGGTCAAACAACGAAGAACAGATTATATGAAACTAGTGTAGAAGACGAAAAAAAACAGAGATGCAGAAGATGAAGATCTAAAACGTCAAGAACACCAACCCAGAAAATATGAACATCAATGGAACATTAACAAAAACGGAGGAAATGATCAAACTGAAAATGAGATTAAAGCATAAAACTGTAGATCAACATGCACCAGATAGTTCACAGCCCTAATCTAAGAAGGAAAATGAAGAAAACTGAAGATTAACATAAACTTATGAAAAATGGGTTTAGAACATGAAGAAAATCAAGAACAAAAGAGAGAAAATAAAACCTAAGACAAAACCTAAAAAATGCAAAAAGAAAGATTGTTTTCCAAATGAAGGCGTTTAGGGTTTTTTTATAGTGTTTAGAGAAAAGCCCTAAAACGCATAAAAGACAAAAGACAATCATTAAACTGGGTCTTGGGTCTGGTCCATCCTGATTGAAAGTTGGTCGGATTGCTTGGGCTCGAGCTGAAGGTAGAGTTTGCGCATGTGATCGAGCCGACTTTTCTTTGGCTCGATCGAGGTGCCGAGAGGAGTTCGAGCCGAGACAGAGGTGAATGGTTCGATCACGGGGTCGAGTCGTGATGTTGCATGCGATCGAGGTGGCCAAGGTGGTGCTCGAGGTGAGAGAGACAGAAGGGTGGAGCACGGTCGAGGCGATCGAGCCGAATACGTTTGGCTCGATCGAGGCGGCCAAGGGGAGATCAAGCTGGGACTGAGGTTAGCTTGGCTCGATCACGGGATCGAGTTGTCTGGTTGAACCCTGGCTTGAGCTACACTTGAGTTGGTTCCATTCCACGCATTTTCCTTTCCTTCTCCGAATTCGCAACAACGTTCTGAAAGCTCCTGAAAGTCCTGAAAAAATCTTCAAAATGCATGTATATGTAAGTGCTAATGCAAAACTTCCTAAAAATTGTAAACTTGCTAATAACATCTATAGACACAACATATGTACAACTAAAAGACCCTAATATAATGCTAAATGACTTCTAAAAATCATTAGAATGCAGAGACGTCAGCAGTCAATTTACAACTTCGTGTATCAACATGTTTAGAGCGTCACGTACACAATGATGTGTACACGAAGATTGTATACACCATGTTAATTATTAGATGTACACAATGATGATGTAGTCTATGTACAATGTCGTGTATCATGCAACATGTTTATAGCGTAGAGTACACAATGATGTGTGCACGATGTTTGCGTACATCATGCTAATTATTAGATGTACACAATGATAATGCAGTCTATGTACAATGACGTATATAAATTGCATGGTCAACATCGTCAAATAGATTAGCATTGTGTACATTGAATACTAAAATAATGTTTAAACATTAAGAGAAGAGTTTCATTGAAGGATATATAAAAAAACTTTTGTGTGTCCAAATTAACCAAAAAATGTCTATTTATATAGTATAAAAAGTTAAGAATTTTGGCATAATTTTTAGCTATTTTGAATATATATACTATTAACTAATTTGTTTTAAAGATTGAATGTGAAAAAAGCAAATGTGAAAATCTGATACATGTCATGAGAAAGAAAATGGTAGAGTGTAAGACCATCTCTATTGGGGTTTCTTAAGGAAGGTTCTTAACAAAAATGTGTTAAAAATAAATACAAATAAATAAAACAGAAATTAAAAGTTCGGATATGGTTCTAAAAGTCTCTATATAAGAATCGACTCTTATATATTTTTAATGGGTTTGTGAGTTTCTTTTTGAAAATAGTGACAAATTTTAGATTAAATTAAAAAGTTTCAAAAATATATGATTAAAATAATTCTAAGAATCCCTGATAGATTCTTAACCATTGGAGATACTCTAATTATATAGAAAAATAAAAGTATAATGGAGAAAAAATGTTTTCTTTTTCATCACCAAAATTCACCAATAGACACTAAATCATTCAAAGGATAAATACTTCTCTAAAAATACAATTTCATGAAATTTATCCTATTAATTATATTATGACTCACACAAAAAAATAAATTATTTTCATCTATTATTAAAAAGAAGATTATACAACTATATTAAAAAAACAAACAAAAATTAAAATATCTATAAATTTAAATTTTTTATAAATTAAAGTTTATTTTTTTATTCCACTTAATATGATAAAATATTTAAATTTTTAATGTTCCACTCTCTCGTTGATTCTCACATTGCCAATTTTCCGTCATCACATCTCTCCATATTGGGCCCCAACTGTAACACCCCCGAACCGGCCTTGGACTAAAGAACGTCCCTAGATGGTCTGGAAGTGCTACTTTAATGCTCATAGCCGGCCAGCTAGGATTTCGGAAGGAGTCCGTTCACCTTGGTTGGCTAGCCGCGAACATCGTTCCTCTCAATATTGGCCTGTGGCTTTTCAACCCGTTCCAAGATCGTGCGTTGTGTTAGCCTAGCCTAAGGTAATATCAGTTGAGACCCAGATATTTGGAAAATGATTATTTATTAAATATCAAAAGTTAAAAATGAATACATTATTCCAGCTGGGAGCCTAATGCTCAACATGGTTTCTAATAAAAGACATACTTTTTTTATAAAAGGCAGGAAAACTATACTAGGGACCTAAGCTCCTTTCCCTTATGTGGTTCCCCTCTACTGGTTACCTGCAAAACAGAAGGTCTACTGAGCAACTTATTTGCTCAGTGAGTTGAGGTTCCCCTAACAGGAATAATAAGTCTCAACCCAAACCTAAAATAACAATCAACACACAACAAGCACATGCACTGCATGCAAACATAAAATAAACGTGATACCACAACCATTCTCTTCACATCATCTTTTCACACCACCACTTTCCTCACATCATTCTCCTCACCACCACCCTTATCACTCAACACCCTCAATTGGTCATCCACCACGTCTGTAACCCGAGTCACATAGACTCCCCTAAGGTTCAATAGACTGCATCGCCATGCCTAAAGGGATTATGATGACCGACCACACATTCGCACACACACACACACACACACTCACTCATTCATCTCCTACCTTTATAACCATGACCCTTCAACCACCACCATGTTCTAACAAGTAACCATGGCTATCAACCATATCCAACCCAATTCCACGGCCCTTCTACTTTCAAAATGTGGCCTTAACTCCATCACCAGGGTTGCCTTGATTTATATACAATACTTTAAGGTTCCACTTATAATTAGGCAATATGTTCATTATGATCTACACCCAAAGTGATGTACCCAGCCACATCTCTGCCACACAGGCAGAGCAGGTACATCCCTTTCAGGCCCCCAACCGTCTCCTCCATGACGCTAATCACTGCATCATCATGCAGGACTTGGACGGCAGCTAATCATCCCGAGCAATTGGAGATCAGACATCAATTACCACTATCAGTTATGGAATGTAAACACATTACATCCTACTAAACGAATCTCGGCGTGTAAATAGCTTATGCCACTCGGCCGGTTACATGTGCATTCTATCGCAACATCACTAACCGGACCTGGGGGCTTAACACTCTTACACCTGGCTCCCTATTATATTATTAGTGTGTTTATTAATTAATAACATCAATACAGAATTGTACATGCATAAACAACAATTCACACCACAGCTACCATGCACTACTATCTATGCAATACTCTCACACAATATCATCATGCAATACTCATACATAAGTAATATCCAATGCAATACCTAGCACGCATCTCTATCACATACATAGTCAATAATCAACACAATAACTAACGTACATCCCTAAAACGTCTAAGTAAACCAAGTATTAATGTAATCACGCAACCAATCAAGTAAACAATTGAGCACTGTAACGACTTAATAATCAACTAACCTATCAATCCTAATAACCATGTTAGTATAATTCTACCGAAGATCTGTCATTATAACGGTACGCGTATAACGACTATATGTGAGAACCTAACCTCTAAGAAATAGTAATTAAAGACTTAAATGAATTCTTCTAACTAAACATGTCTAATCTTACCTTCGTTTTGCAGGCGCTAATCGCAAAAGACAAATATAACCTAGACTCACCTTAGCC
Source organism: Iberis pinnata (assembly GCA_900406425.1). Taxonomy (NCBI): domain Eukaryota; kingdom Viridiplantae; phylum Streptophyta; class Magnoliopsida; order Brassicales; family Brassicaceae; genus Iberis; species Iberis pinnata. The sequence continues at coordinate 7,087 of OVBE01005188.1, read as the reverse complement.
TTGCATATTTGCGAAAGATTGGACTTCGGATTCCTCGGGGCTATTCTCCTAGCACCTATGGCCCATCTCTACGTTTTAAGGTGGTATTTTCATTGGTTTTGGTGTGGGAAATATGTGAAGGAAGGCTGGGTATTTATAGGGACGAAGAGGCTTGGTCATGAGGACACATGTCTTTGCATTAGACCATGTGTTGCCACCAAATGACATGTGGTGCAAGTTTGACACCAATCTGTCTCATGGGCTGCCACACGTGATTGTGGAAACTAAGAGGAATCTAAGATATTCCAAATCAAGTTGGAGGTGGAGGGTTGATGCCACTCATGGCTCACAGAACAACACTTGTCTCCATGGACACTAAGATGGTCTAATTAAACAACATGTGGACAATGAGGTGGAAGGGAAGCAAGATCACAACCTGGGATTTTGACACTACTTACTTGAGGTATAATAGAATCATCCTAAGTCAATCTAAAGTCACCAACAATTCTGTACATGAGGCACACTCTAAAACAGCCACTTGGCTCCAAAAACACTAAACGCGGTTTCATTGGTTTATGCAAGCACGAGGTGTAGCAATGGTTTGTAGAGCTATTGTGGTGTTTAAACACTTACTTGAATCAATATTATCATCCTTAAGTTGTCCTAAAATCGTGGATGTCTCCAAACCAAGACACTTGGTCCAATCACATCCATAAAGCCTAAAATAGCTAAGTGTAAGAATCTGATTCGTTGATCTTCTAAGTAGGAGGTTTCAACCTTTAGTTCCTACAATTTACAAGATCCTTTATGTACTTCTATAATTCCTAATAAAACTTAATTTGATGGTCCATTCTTTTTTAGCTTTATGGAAATTCAAATTGCCGAACTGAGCTACTCCGGACAGTTCATATCCAAGTAGGTGGTGTCGTGTTTCTATTAGTCCATCTTATTCCAAGCCTAATAAATATTATTTTGTTTCCAAAAGCTTCTTAATACTCCACTCATTCAATCACTCTATTAGACCTAACCACGTAACACAACCTAGCACACCCATTTATCCAAAACTCCATTTTTGGCAATGTGAACTTTCTCGGCCAAACTTTCTTTTGGCTTGGTTATTTTTATTTATCCTTAAGATAATAAGTTACTAAGTTGAGGACTTACTCAAAGGATCATTTTTTGGCCATTTTATCCTAGCTCGGGCCATCTTACTTACCTTTGGTTGTATATGTCATTTCTCGGCTATGGTTCCTTTCATTAGGCCTTGGCCAATTTCTCTGATTTCTCTTGATTAGGTTTTAGGCCTAGATGAGGTTTATTACAACAACTATCATCTCTCTTCGTTGTCGAACATTCTGAAGGCTAGATTCCATTCTTATATGACTTTGTTTTCAAGCTACTATCTACCACCTCTGGTGAGAGCGCAACGCAAGGTACCACGGCCACCCCCATCGCACCATTACACAGTTTCGCGCCAGGATTCAACAAACACTATGTGATCGGATTTCCAGCCTTCACTATCCTCTCAATTCACCACTACATGGTTCTCTTCACCTTATTTATCTTCGGCATATGTTGTCTTGCTCTCCTCTCTTCAATGGTTCTTCGTGTTCAAGATGAGTACTCTTTTTCATGTATCTAGTTTTATTCCACAAGATTTTCTAGATACAGGTTTTAACGAGGTTCCCTTGTACATTCCACCTAAGAAACACTGGCTCTTTCTTTCTGTTTCTTTTCTTCGGCTAGATAAAACTACTCTTTTGTAAATATAAACACTAGTTCTTGATTAATAAATTAAACATTTAATAAAAAAATATCATGTATTATTTTTATATTAGATATTAGATTTGTAAATATGATTTATCGATTTTTTCTCATTTTTGTATCTTATAAATTTATTTATTTTAAACTAGTTGAATCCTGTATATGAGCATTTTTAATTTCATGTTTTAGTTTTATATTAGATTTTACATTTTTAGTTATGATTTTTCTACTTTTTGCATATATTTATATCTTCTAACTTTGTAGCAATTTATAAAAAAAATAGTTGAAATTTGTATATGAAAATAAATGAATATAAATTGTCACTTGAAAAAATGATATATATATATATATATATATATATATATATATGAAAATAAATAAATTTAATTAGATATTAATAAACAAAAAATAAATATATAATCTTAATTGTGTTGTTTGAGTAGCGTCATTATAATTCCATTCTTCCCGAGTTGGTTCTTGATTTGTATTTATATTATAAGTTTCATCGTCCAAGGAATATTGGAACTCAAATTGTTCCCGTGAGTTTTCCAAACATAATAATTGTTCACCAAACCCCTGTTATTCAAATGATTGTACACCTGCTTTTTATTTTTTTCATTTCTTGCACGAGCACCATATTTTTCCCATCGTACATTTGGTGTTATGAAAAATTCATGAATTGCGTTAATCCGACTTCAAATTCTTCGGATACACTTCTACTGAATGGATCTAAAAGATTATACATCAATTTGTTTGCGATTCAATATTACTCGATGAAGACATTTTACTGTGAATAAAAAGAAAGATTTTACAGTTTTGTAGTTGAGATTGAAATTATAATAACAATCATAATACCAAAACAAATAAAATCTTACCTCTTAATTAGAATGTTTCAAGAAGGAGATTTTTGGGGGGTGGAAAGAAGAAGAAATTAATGGGTTGTAAGAAATTGTGAAATAAGAAAACAATTTATAGAAAAATAGATACAATAGATACATACGAATTTTCATAGAAAATCTGTGACAAATGTTTTTTTGGTCTATATTATCCCAATCACAACTCACTATTTAGTGTCACTCCTCAACTCGGTCTCTCAAAATATCAGTTTTTTCAATCTTCTTTAACATTATCAAATAACAAAAAATAATTTTTCATATGCTATCTCCAAAAATAGCTTGTGACAATTTGTACGAAAGTTGTGTAGCAGATAATAGATACAAGGTTGCTACTAAAAATATGTGACATTTTTTTTTTTTTGCTATATTAGCCCAATCACAACCCACTACTAACTAGTGTCACTCCTCAACTCGACAACCCTAAATGTCAGTTTTGTCGATCTTCACCAAAATTATTAGATAACAACAAATAATTTTGCATGTGTTGTATCAAAAAATAGCCGGTGACAGAAAGCTACGAAAGTTGTATAGCAGATAAAACGATTACAAATAGATAATGACAAATAGCATGTAGCCATGAAGCTACAATATGATACATATAGATTATGTCATTATGAAATAATTGTATTATATTTCTCGCTATTTCTATATATAAATATGTCACTCTATTTTTCAAACAAAAAACACAGAGCCACGAAAGACTTTGCTACGTTTGTGACAAATGTTGCTACTGATACTTTGTAACTTAATTTTACTAATATACCACAACATTAACTTGTAGTAAAGTGTTACTATATTTCATGGTTTCTTACAAATCTGGAATAATAAATTATAATTCATTTTGTGTTACTTTCCTTGCTATTTTTAACAAATTTGACACACTTATTGCTTCAGGTATGTTTGTGACAAATTTTGCTGCGTATAGTTTGTAAGTAAGTTATTACTAGTATAGCCAACTGAAAAAACCAAAATCTGGCAAGACAAATCCTAACACCTCCTTGGATTATTAAAACCACTCTCTCATGGGTTCAAAATGTTCAAGAACAAACCCGAAACATGATCTTACCCAGCTGGATCATGCAACTGCTTGAACCGAGTCTTTTTGAGTATATATAAGAAGAATCTTTCACCTAAAAAAATATTGGTACTTCATATGGAAACCACATAACTTCAGTAACATTCTAGGAGTAAAAATGTTCAAGATTATATTATATTACAAGACATCTCAGATGTAATCAATGGATCATTCAAGATAACAAAAAGCATCAAAAGCAATGCTTATCAACATAATTTTTTTAGTAAGAATAGTTTAAACTCTAGATCCAATGATACTGGTTTTTTTAATTTTTTGTTGATAAAACATATTTGAGGTCAAATCTTTTTTAAAAGAAGGAAGATGATGTGATTGTGGATGGCCTTGAACAAGTAACTAATCATGGAGCTAAAGAAGAGTTTGTAGTTGAGGATACTTTGGAAATATCAATTGGGTCTATGACAATATCTAAGGCTAATGAACTTGTTGAATCTATTGAAGGATTACTTACTCATATCTAGAGTCATTCGATTAACTTGAGCCAAGATATTCAATTAACAAAATTATGTATTCAAGTTCAAGATCAGTTTATAGGTATCTTGTACTCTTTTTCTCTATCTTTGGTTTTTTTTATCCCAATTAGCTTTTAAGGAAGATTTTTTAATTAGGATGTGGATCACATTGAAATTATCCATAAGATGATCATGTATGAATGAGCTTTCTAGTTTCACTAATTTCATTGTTTTTGTTTTTGTTTTTGTCAATAGAACATCCTAGTTTCACTAAGTTATATAATTTCACAACCATATTTGATAATTAAGTACTCATTAACTATTTATTTGGATTTTAATTAGTACCAATGGAGATAAATTAAGAAATTGATTAAGTTTGAAATGCATATTATAGTTTATTTAGTAAGTTTAAATATGCAGTCAACACTAAGTTTAAGTTGAAGATACAAAAAGCAGTAGTAGAAGAATACAGTCAAACAGAAAGAGAAAAAAGAGATAGCAATTTGAATTTAATATTTTGGATTGGAAAGCTCATAAGTTTAGTCTATTAAACTGTTCACACAGACACACACACACTTACACTATCTCTATCTAAGTTTCTTTTGACTTAACACTAAAAGAATGACCCCAAAACATACAAACATAAACCCAAAAAATCTTTCTCAGGCTAACAAAAGAACCAAATAGCTAAACACTTGTCTCTCTCTCTGCTATCGTGCGCAACCTCACCGTTTTTACTAATGGGCGCCTTCAGTCGCCGCCACCGTCGAGTTCTCTTAGCTGCACTCACCGCATTTGCTCTTCTCCACCTCTTATCTGCAGACTCCGTCGGTACGAACTTTGTAAAAAAATGTGATTTTCTCTTTTATATAATTGCAACTCAAACCAGAAATTTCTTAAATTCTCGAAGTTTAATTATACTTAGCTCTGTAAATTTAGTAAATTGTGGTTAAAAAATCCAACTTTTTCATTGCTTTCAATGTTGATTGATGTCTGATGGGGATCGAGTTAACTCGGTTGTTAAACCAGGTGGATGGTTTGGTCAGAGAACCGGGTCGGATTTACCGGGTCGGTTTATGAGTACTAAGAGATTTAGCGGGCCTGGTTCATCACCACCGACGTGTAGATCAAAGTGTGGGAAATGTCAGCCATGTAAACCGGTTCACATACCGATTCAACCCGGTTTGAGTATACCATTGGAGTATTACCCTGAAGCTTGGCGGTGCAAGTGTGGTGACAAGCTCTACATGCCCTAAAAGATCAATGACAATTTTAGTAAACAATTTTTATAAAGTGTTTCTAATTCTTTTTTCTTTTTTGTTTTATCTCTCTTTTCGTTCTGTGATTAATTATTGTAATGAAATCTAATGTATAAAAAATTGGTTATGTGAAGAAATTAAAGACTTTTGGGTGGTCACATTACCGAGAAAGAGAGAGGGAAGGAGAAAATCATTATTCCTTTTTAGCTAATGATATATGCTCCATTATACCAGCAAATCAGCAATTAATCTTACATGAGTCTAATTTAAGGTAGGTGTTTTTTTTTCTTATTGTTTTTTTTTTCTAAATTGTTTGTCTTATTGTTGTAAGTAAATAGTAAAAAAAATAATACAAAGTTCTAGTATAATTTTTAGGAACAATTATATTCTATTATACCTAAAAGTGAAGTATTTACATTATAGTCTATTTCTTATTTTTGGTATATTTTTATTCTCAACAAATAATATTTTGCCCTTAGAAAAAAGAGCAAAATAATAAGTGGTATTGATGCCTTGATTGATGTGATGTTTTTATTATTTTATCTTTAATCTTTAAAATCAATTAGGTGATAATATATATATTTTTAAAAATAAAATTATACCAAAATTTATATTGTTTGTACTCTATAAACATATATTTGTTTTTTTTTTATTTCAACACAAAACAAAACACAAGTTTCATGACGTATGTCTACACGACGCTTTGTGTACATGACGTTAATTATTCGGAGTACACAATGACGATGTAGTTTATGTACAACATTGTGTATTATGCAACATGTGTATAGCGTCACGTGCACAATGATGCATACATGATGTTTGTGTATATCTTGCTAATTATTAGATGCACACAATGATAATGCAGACTATATAGAATGTCGTACACAATGACGTATAATTATTAAATGATGGTGTAGTCTATGTACAACGTCGTGCATCATGCAACAAGTATATAGCGTCGCGTACACAATAATATGTACATGATGCTTATGTACATCATGCTAATGATTATGTAAAAAAATGATAATGCAGTCGTACAAAATGATAATGCAGTCTATGTAAAATGTCGTGTACAATGGACATTTAATTATTAGATGTACACATTAATGATGCAGTCTATGTACAACGTCGTGTATCATGAAACATGTATATAGCGTCACGTACACAATGATATGTACACAATGCTTGTATACATTATGTTAATTATTAGATGTGTACATTTAATAATTAGCACAATGATGTGTACACGATGTTTGTGTATATCTTGCTAATTATTGATAATGCAGACTAGATTTCTACACGATGTTTGTGTACATCATTCTCATTATTAGATGTGTACAGAACATTGTGTACGTAACATTGTACACATGTTGCATGATGCGTGAGGTTGTGCACACAAGCATCATGTACATGACGTTATACACATGCTGAATGATACACGACATTATACATAGACTGAATAATCATTGTGTACACCGAATAACTACCGTCATGTACATAAAGTGTCGTGTACACCGAAGTCATGAAACTTATTTTTTCTTGTATCCAAATTAAACAAAACAAGTGTCTACTTATAGAACATAAAAAGTTAAGAACTTTGGTATAATTTTTAGTTTTTTGGATATATATATATATATATATATA
>OVBE01005187.1:0-22213 GCA_900406425.1 Iberis pinnata | reverse complement strand
GGCCTTGTGTCGAAATGGGCTTTTGGGAGCAGGTGCTAAACCTGGTATCAACACTAAAGATATGATCTTATCACAAACTAACATAATATATATAATATATCTGCTAATACTCCCCTTCAAGTTGGAAAGTGTAGATTAATCACTCCCAACTTGGAAGAAGAGAATCGAACTGCAGCTTGCCGAGAGCCTTCGTCAAGATGTCGGCTAGCTGTGCATGAGCCTGGACATGTATGGTTGTGATCTTGCCTGCTTGAACAACATCCCGAACACTATGACAATCAGCTTCAATATGTTTTGTTCTTTCGTGAAACACCGGATTAGCAGCAATGTGTATTGCTGCTTGACTATCACAGAACAACCGAACTGGTTCGGAACATGGAATGCCAAGGTCAATAAACAGCTTAGTATGCCATTTTATTTCCCTTGTAGCTGCCGCCATAGCCCGATACTCCGCTTCAGCTGAAGAGTGAGAAACGGTATCTTGTTTCTTCGTTTTCCAAGAGATGGGTGAACCGCCAAGAAGAACAACATAAGCACTTAGAGATCAGCGAGTGTTCGGACATGAAGCCCAATCAGCATCACAATAAACACTCAAACAAAGATCACAATCTGATTTGAGTAGAATACCTTGACCCGGCGACCCTATGAGAAACCGAACTACTCGTAATGCCATGCGGACCAATGAGCTTCACGGGGACTTTGCATGAATTGCGAGAGAAGATGAACAGCGTAACAAAGCTCTGGTCTAGTATTAAGAAGATACACAAGACGGCCTATCAAACGTCTGTACTTCTTCGGATCCGTAAGGAGAAGACTATCATCAGAACCAAGCTTGTGGTTTTGTTCAACCGGCGTAGCAACATGCTTAGAACCGAGTAATCTCGTCTCCTGTACTATCCCAAGCACATACTTTCTCTGAGAGAGAAAAATCCCTTCTGTAGAACGAGCAACTTCAATACCAAGGAAATACTTAAGTTTCCCGAGATCTTTCATATGAAAACATGTGCTCAAATAACCCTTGAATTTGATAAAGTTGCAGAATTATTGCTACATAGAAGTAGATTGTCAACATAAACAAGGACCCGAAGTTGTACATCCCCGTGATTATAGACGAAAAGAGAGTAATCCGAGTTGGACTGTTGGAACCCAAACCGTAACAAAGCTGCTGTTAATTTAGAAAACCAACATTGTGGGGCCTGACGAAGTCCGTACAAAGATTTCTATAACTTGCACACTTTCGAATTGTCGGAGTCAACAAAACCTAGAGGAAATCGCATATATACCTCTTCGTTGAGGTCGCCGTGTAAGAATGTGTTATGAACGTCCATCTGATGCACTTCCCATTGTTTCGCTGAGACCAACTGTAACAAACTACAAACTGTCGCCATTTTAGCAACGGGAGCAAATGTTTTATCAAAATCTTCACCTTCTATTTGTTTATTGCTGAGAACCACAAGACGAGCCTTGTGTCGCTCTAAACTACCATCAACATTGTATTTTAACTTGTAAACCCATTTGCATCCCAAAGCCTTTTTACTAGGAGGCAACGTATCAACAACCCACGTCTTGTTAAGTTCAAAAGCTGATATCTCAGCTTGCATTGCTTCGCGCCAAGACTTATCCTTGACAGCTTCACTAAAATGGTGGGGTTCATAACCAGCAGTGACCGCAACAAGGTAGGCTTGATGTGGAGCTGAAAAACAAGATCAGAGACATAATCGGTGAGAGGATAAGTTGACATACCCGGGACTGTTTCATAAGACAATGATGGAGATGAAGAGTGAGCAAGATGAGGTTTACCACTGGATTGTATTGAGTAAACAACGTAATCCTTGAGCTTTAGAGGAGGACGTCTCTCTCTATTACCACGACCAAGTTCTGGTACAGGTGTAGCGTCTGTAATTGGAGAAATAAATGCAGAAGGTGTGACTGAAGGAGTCGGAGCAGCAGGTTGTGACGTCAGATGTGGAGGTGTCACACTCTCTTCTTGGTCCATAGGTGAAGAGTCCGACAAGTCAAATTGTTGTTAAGGAATTGAAACAGGAGTGTTATCAACATCAGGTATAGAAGATGTGGGTTGAGGTGTGGAATGATCAGAGGCTAAGGGAAATACTTGTTCATGAAAGATGGCATCCCTACTTACGACAAACTCATGATTATCTAAGTCCCAAAATCGCCAAGCCTTCTAAACGTATGGATAGCCAATGAAAATACACCGTTGACTCTGTGCTGCGAATTTATCTTTAGAACGAGACTGCATATGAACGTAACTAAGACAGCCGAATACCCGAAGGTGGATAAAATCAGGCGGCTCGTTATACAACACCTCGTAAGGTGTTTTCCCACTAAGTAAAGCTGTCGGAGTGAGGTTAATCACATAAGCTACTGCCAATACTGCTTGTCCCAAGATTTTTATCGGTAGATTGCCTTGAAATAAGAGAGCTCGAGCTACATTTAATATATGTCGATGTTTCCGCTCGACACGTCCATTCTGTTGTGGCGTATTGACACAGGAGGTTTGATGAAGAACTCCCTTTTCTTGAAAAAATTTAGTGAGACAGGTGAACTCGGTACCATTATCACTTCGCACAATCTTTATACTTTTCCCAAACTGTTTTTCGGTCATAGTGAAAAATGTTGCAGAATTCTTAACTTCTGATTTTGCCAATAGGAGAAAGATCCATACTGCTCTCGAGTGATCGTCTACAATAGTAAGGAAGTATGTAGCTCCGCAAGTTGAAGAAGTCCGATATGGACCCCAAACGTCACAATGAATTAACGAAAATATTTATATTGAATTATTGGAACTGTCGGGAAACATCTCTCTTGTTTGTTTTGCTTTAAAACTAATATCACAAGGATTTTTGCAATAGATTTATCTAACACCGAAAAACCAGGTAAAAACGTAAAACTGAAAAACAAAGGATGTCCAAGCCTCTGGTGCCATCTTTGTTGATCTATAAGACCCACGGTATTATTTACCCTTGCAACCATTTCATCCTTGAAGTAATAAACCCCATCTCTCTCTTCACCTGCTCCAATCAGAGTCTTCGTGAAACGGTCCTGCAAGATACACAGTATGTCAGTCAACAAGGCAAAACAATTTATTTGTCTCAAGAGCTTTGACATCGATATGAGGGAACAATTCAGGTTAGGGACAAACAAAATATTCACTAGAGTGATTTGGTTTGATAACTGAAACATTCCCAAGTGAGTAGCGAATGTCTTCCCATCGGCAAAACTACTGGACATGGCGTGATTTCAACCATATTACTCAACAAGACCGCATTGCCAGTCATATGATGCGATGCTCCTGTATTAATAATTAATTCACCATATTTTGTTTTACCAGAGAGTTTATCAGAGGAGGATGTGGTTTTGTCTTGAATCATTTGAGTTAGAACACTCCATTGTTCCGAAGTAAATTCAGGGAAGCTTGAGGAATTGGAAGTAGTTGCATGTGCATTTTGTACTTTCTTGTTCCGATTAGCTCCCCTATCTATGAACCATGTCCGCCTCTTCCGGCGCCTCGTCCGGTGCCTCGTCCATCTCCTCTGTTATTTGAACGGTCTTCCCACCATTCTAGATACCTGATGAGCTGCCAACAACCCGATTTGTCATGTCCTATTTTCCCGCAATGTGTGCACTGTGTCCTTGGTCGATTCTGGCCAGACGCTTGACTTGACACATCGCTTTTCTCTGTTGCTTGGGACATTGGTTCTCACCGAGCTACAAACCCAACAGCTTGAGATTGTTTTTCTCTTGTTCTTGCTGAGGCCATACGTTGTTCTTCTCTAATTATTTTGGAATACACTTCTCCTATATCCAACTTGTTATCAGATGAGATTATATTTGCACAGAGAGTTCCATATCGTGCTTCATCAAGTCCCATGAATTATTGATGCACCTTTTCCTCTTCACGTTCTTTTTCTAATTTATCTAAGTTTCCACATGAGCATGTCAACGACGGTATGTACGTATCAAGCTCTTCCCACATAGAAGATAAGCGGCCAAAATAATCAAGAACACTTTGTCCTTCTTGTCTGCAAGATGCTATCATTGTCTTTAGGTGATGAATTCGTACCTTGTTCCCTACCGAGAATCTTTTCTTCAAATTTTCCCATAACTTGTGTGAATCAGTGATAAAGGTCACCGTAGAACGTACTCGTGGGTCAATCGAAGCCCTTATCCACCCTATAATCATTGAATTAACAGAGTGCCATATTTCATAATTCGGATCTTCTGCAGATGGTTTCTGGATTGTTCCGTCTATGAAACCCTTTTTCTGTTTTGCTCGCAAAGCTTTGATCATATCCGTTGACCACTCGTAATAATTTTCTCCTGTTAAAATTACCGAGGTGATCATTGTTCCCGGATTATCTGAAGCATACAACGTATATGGCGTCATAGCTTCTTTGTTTGTATTTGTCGTACTACTTCATGTAGTAGAACTATCTCCCTCGACCATGATTATCTTTTGATCGTTATTTGGATATAGATCTAGGTCTCAAAGAATGTTCCTCTCTGATACCATGATAAGAATGTATTTAGGTTATGATAAACTGACTTGCTTTGATTAATGACTTCGACGGTGTTTATATATTACACGAGAGAAGAAGATTCAACTAAACCTAAAGAGATTTCCTAAAGATATGATCTTATCACAAACTAACATAATATATATAATATATCTGCTAATACAAATCGTTATCTCTAATGTTGATGTCCCGATGTATCAACAAGCCTTTATCATGGATGATATTACGATCATCTCTCAAGTTCCTAATGTTGATAGTACAACTATTCCCAAAACTAATCAAGCTTCATGGACCCACATTGTTAACTCCTCTGTCTTGCGTACTTCGTCCTCGAAACCTGCTATCTCGCTTGACAAGGGCACTGCTACCGTCTCGGTACCTCAAACTTTAGTTAATGATCCTCAACTTCTATGGATGAACTTTTTTTGTTGGTTATTTTTTAGGTAATGCGCATATTGGAAAAATACATGTCAATTACATTTGGAATAGTGCCAAGAAACCCCGAAGATCGATGTTCAATTCATCAAAGAAGATATGGTTCTCTTTCGTAGTGCGTGTCCAGAACTCCATAAGCGTATTCGCAAAAAGAAATATATGATGTCTTGCTTGTTGTTCAAGAGTGGTCACCCTTGCAATATCGTGCAAAGCCTGATTTATCGTCGATGCCACTATGGTGTGACTTCCACCATGTACCTGACTATCTCTTCATCCACAATGACTTTAAATTCCTTGGAGACATTGTTAGTGATGCTCAAAAGCTAAACCTAAAGATGGAGAAGTGTATACGTCTTGATGTCGCACAAATTCTTGTCGTCTTGAAACTTGATGATGTCCTCATTGAGAGGATCCAATTAACTGGTGAAGAGAAGCATGTCCTTGGCTGCCTTCCAAATGTTCACACTGCCAAACTTGGCATCATAAAGGCACAAAATGCAAGCAAAGGTAACAAGCTTCATCCAAAAAGTCTCATGATCACCAGTAAATCAATACTATCAGCCAACACTTAGTCACCGGATATCCCTACTACTGATAAATAACACTATCAATTCCACTAAGTCAATTACTAATTTAATTGGTGCAGGTATTGTAGGTTTTGACTCGCAGCTGAACCACTATGCTAATGCATGCCCGTTACAGCTTCTAGTGTCGTGCCTGAGGTTGGTTCGCTCAATTCAGGTTCTTTAACTGAATCATTGATCGAGACTAGTGCCGATTTAGTGTTCAATGGCCAGGATGTCCATACAGTTGTCGGTACTACCACTCTTGCTCTCTAGGTTACAGCTCAAGCTCCTACCACAACTCTTAATAGCTTTAACCAACCTGCAGCTACCGAGTAGCCTCCTATTACTTAGTCCACGGTCGTGCAGCCTATCTGTTCATCGCCTCAAAGCAACAGTCCTCCTTGGAGTGTCCACCTACTTTATCGCCTTCTCATTTCTTTGTGTTGAGCAATGAAGAAGACGAGGATGATGTTAAAGAGGGCCAAATTTCAGATTCATAATCAGCTCCAATTACAGAACCCATTGGTGTCTCGCGCTACATGACACGCACTCCCAAAAACCAAGCAACATGAATAATCATCGAATGTTACATCGCGCAAGTGTACCAAGGCTACGATTACCAAAAAAGACATATAGTCTCCTCACGGAGACAATAATATCATGTTACCTTTCGCTTGGAATACTAGGAGCTTTAATCAGTCTCGAAAACATGATATTTTTCGGCATTGGATTCACTCGACGAACCCTCATTTAGTTGTCTATTAGAAACACATGTTCAAATTGAAAATTTCTCTCGTATTTTGCAGGATTCTATGCTAGGTTGGCATGCTCTTCACAACTATAGTTCTCACCGCCTGGGACGTATTTGAGTTTAATAAATTATTCATGGGCGACCTTGTATCCACACTCATTCATTGCGTTTGAAGCTAATATTGTCTCTATTTTTGAAGCTAACAGCGTCTCTGTTGCGTCATTCACCTCTCAATAACAAAATCTACTTCTTGTAAACCTTTCAAATTCAATAATTTCCTCATTACTAACCCTCTATTTTTGTAAGTGACATAGACTCACAGGATCTGAAACACGTCTCTGTACCCATCGTGAATGGCTCTCCAAATGTTGTACTCAAAATTTAAAACACTCAAGCTCCAACTGCGTCATATGAATCCAGTGGTTTATGGGGACAACACCTCACACACTAGAGTCGGTTATGAGCATCTCTGTCATTGTCAAACTCAAGCTCTTAGAACATCGTCCACTACAATGTTCACGATCGAGAATGAAGCAACGAGCCAGTGGAACCTACTAGTTAGTGCCAAGGAGGAATTCTATCGCCAAAAGTCTAGGGTCACTTGGCTAGGTCAAAGTGATCGCAATACAAAATTTTTCCTTCGTATAGCCAGTTCTCAAACATCACGCATCACAATTAGGAGGTTCATCAATACCGCTAGTGAAATTGTCACTGATCTTGCCACCATTAATTCTCTTGCTGCTAATCATTTCAAGACTTTTCTCCAACAAGATGTCCCCTTCACACTGCTACTCTCACCCTCTCTTGGGGACCTACTTGACTACCATTGTACTGCCTCTTCTGCAACCACTCTTTGATGTCATATTCTAGGCCAGGAGATAAAGGATACTCTCTTCTCCATGCCCTCTAATAAGAACCAGGCCTTGACGGTTAAACCACTGAGTTTTTCAAAGCTACTTGGCCGATTCTTGGCAATGATTTTACCGCAACTATACAATCGTTATTCCTCTTCCGTTTTCTCCCTAGACACATAAATGCAACCTTGGTCGCTCTTATTTCAAAGGGAGATAATCCGCAAACAATTAAAGACTATTGTCTTATCTCCTGATGTAAAATGATTTACAAATTCATATCAAAGATCTTAGGTGACCATCTAAATCCGTTGTTACCAGATTTTATTGCTCCTAATCAAAATGCATTTTTCAAGGGCCGACTCCTTCTAGAGAACGTCATGCTAGCAACAAATCTTCTTAAAGATTATCACAAACACTCTATATCTTCTCGTTGTCCTTTAAAATTGGATATTTCAAACGATTTTGAAACCATTAACTAGGAGTTTATTCTCTCGGTTTTACATGTAATGGATTTTCTAGCTCAATTCACCCATTGGGTTAGGCTCTGTATCTTTATCGCGACATTCTCTATCTCTATCAATGGTGAACCCGCTGGATATTTTCCTACTGCGAGGGGGATTCGTCAAGGTTGTGCACTTTCACTTTATCTTTACGTTATTTCTAACAATGTCCTCTCTAAGATTTTGGATGTAGCTGCCCACTCGGGCCATTTTGGTTATCACCCTCTCTCTAAGGAGATAAGTCTCACGCATCTATGCTTCGACGACGATATTATGGTTTTCTCTGACGGCATGCCTTCATCGCTCACAAGTATTCTTTACATCATGAAGACTTTTGGCTAGGCCTCGGGTCTTCATGTAAATGTGCGGAAGTCTTATATATTTCTCATCGGATAGCCACACCCCAATATTCTCCAAGCGGCTTCTCAACTAGGCTTTAAGCATGACACATTGCCAATCTGATACCTCGGTCTTCCACTCTCTACAAAGTGTCTTTTGCAAGCCGACTTCTTTCCACCGCTCGACCATTTACATAAGCGCATGTCCTCTTAGTCGATGAAACTTCTCTCTTTTGCAGGGCGCCTTCAACTCATTCAGCCGATTGTTGTAAGCATGGTGAATTTTTGGCAAGCGGCTTTTTGGCTAGCTAAATAATTTATCAGAGAGATCAACAACATATGTAGTAATATCCTATGGTCGGAGTCACCTACAAATCATCACATGTCCAAACTTGCTTGGTCGGATGTATGCAAACCAAAGCTGGAGGGTGAACTCGGATTTTCTCATTTCAAAGACACATTTGTTGTATACTCGATTTCACTCGTTTGGCGTCTCCATGCAAGCAACTTCTCGCTATGGGTCAACTGTACCAAATGATACTTGTCGTGCTGCTAAAATTGTTGGGTCCTACTCTCGCGGATCATGGGCATGGAATAAGTTACTGAAGCTACGGCTAATATTGCGTCAATTCCTCAAGCCTCAAATTTTAGATGGCCAACGCACATCATTTTGGTATAATAGTTAATTGATGTTGCTGCTACTTCAGGTCCTCGGGAACTAAACATTCCCCTTCAAGCAAGCGTGGCTGATGCGGTTTCAAACCAAGGATGGCTACTTCGCCATTCACGTGATCTAGCAATTAGAGATCTTCTTGACACAATCACTCGTTTACCTCTACCTCAACTACACACTGCTCTAGATAGTTCCCTCTGTAAGCATGGTGCAAATGACTACAAGGCCTGGTTCTCCGCCTCGAAAACATGGCAACAGCTAAGTCCATCTTATCCTACCTCATTGTGGTATCCATTTATATGGTTTTCTCAATATGTTCCTCTTTACGCATTCATTTCTTAGCTTGCAGTTATAGATAGGCTCTCGACTGGCAGCAAAATGAGAAGTTGGGGTTGCCACCAACCTTGCATCTTATGTGGAGAACCTGATGAATGTGAGAGCAGAATCTCCCTCACACTTAAGTTTATTAGAATAGGTGAAAGAAAATGTATATCTTTATTAGAATAACTCTTTGATTACAAATATCTCTCAAGTATTACAAGTTTTTCTCTACGTGTGTGAAAGTTTTTACAGAAGATTTTTGGTCCCTTCTCCGGACCTCTACCTAGACTACTTATAGGGCTCTCTTTGCGGCTCCCCTCTATATCCTTCACACTCAATGTGTTTTCAATGCTCTTTATTTGCCGTTACACCTTTTGAACTTCTCGTAACCGTCGGCTCGGTCGTTTCTGTGGAGCCCCGCGAACTAGGCTTCTTGGCGAGTTGAGATAGCCCATTCGGTGCTCTACCTGTGGTGGGCTTCTCCGGCCCATTATTCGCTTCTCATGTTCACAGGCCTCGTGTGGCTTGTTGTAACCCGTATTCGGCTATTTCGTCAAGATTTTCCGATAGAGCTCTTCGTGCGATGAGCTCTCTCCGCTCTCCGCGCACAGAGCTATCTCTACTCTCCGCGTCCAAAGCTCTCTCCGCTCTCCCTGCACCAAGCTCTATCCGCTCTCCGCGCACAGAGCCATCTCAGCTCTCCAAGCACAAAGCTCTCTCTGCTCTCCGTGCACAGAGCTCTCTCCGCTCTTTATGCTCCAGGCTTTCTCTGCTCTCCGCGCACAAAGCTCTCTCCGCTTTCTATGCACCGAGCTTTCTCTGCTTTCTGCGCACAGAGATCTCTCCGCTCTCTAAGTTCCAAGATTTCTCTCAATGCAGTTGGTTTCAAGGTGGGTTGTTCTAGCTCATCCCTATCTTCTTCTCACCTCGAGCCGACCCGAGCCCACTAATTGGCCAAGTCGATTAGTGCGCCCAAATATTTCCTCCCATTCTACCAATGGAAACTTTCCTTTGGAGGAATCGTTAATTTCCCGCCGTCATGAGATTCAATGATCATCGGGCGAGGATCAGAGCGGATATGGTAGTAGATTGGAGATCATGATTCTAAAATCAGGATCCCTTGATTCAATCCTCCGCTCTGCTATATGAAGCAGTGAGACCGCATGGTTTCTCACTTTCGCTCTACCGTTCTTCTCGACACTCGTGCGGAAACTCCGACTTCACTTTTGCCAGGGAGACTTCATTGCTCTTTACTGAAGACTATCATAAGGTACTTACTCTTTTTCCTCTATAAAGTTACTTCCTCTCCTTTTTATGAGTTTTAGTGAATTTAGTTAAAATTCCGGCAAGGTTGATCCGTTTCATGGTAGAAATCCCGCGAAAAACCGTTTTCCGTCGTTGGTTCTACTTATTTGTGGATCAAATATTAACTTGGGAATCATATTCTTCTTTGTTTTTGGTGAGAAAAATATCTTAGATATTTTACTTACTTTTCACTTTTCACCTCCAATCTTTCCCCTTTCTCTTTCTTACTTTTCACCCTTCATCTTCTTCTTCATTTTTACTTTTCACTTCTCTCTCTACACTTTTACTTCTCTCTCTACACCTTTACTTCTCTCTTTTCTTTTCCTTCATTTTCTCTCATGGATCCGACTCGGCCGAGCAGTCTTTTGGCCCGTCTCCAGGCGCGAGCGCGTCGTCTCGTCCGAGCCGAGGCTCCGCCAATTCCGCCCGAGCTGGAATGCCTCTGTGCCGACTCCCCTGAGCTGAGCCATTCCCGGGGTGATTCCCTCGAGTAGAGCCGCCCCCGAGCCGGCTCCCCCGAGCGAACCGGTCCCCGCGCTGATTCTCCAAAGCAAAGCTGCCCCTGCGTTGACTCTCTCGAGCGGAGCTTCTCCCGCGAGCTGAGGTCCCTCGAGCCGCGCCTTCCTTGTGTCGAACTGAGGTCCCTCGAGTCGAGCCTTCCCCGTGCCAAGCCGAGGTCCCGCGTAGAACTGAGGACCCGCGCTCAACCGAAGTTCCGCGCCAAGCCGCGTGCCCTGCATCCGCACCGAGGGTTCCCGAGCCGAGCCGTCGTCCGTGCGGAGTTATTCCATGGCCCGCATCGAGTTACGTTCTCCTCCGGGTCTCCTGCCCGAGTCCCGATCTCCGAATAGTTTGGCACGCGAGGTTTCTTGACTCGCTTGGCCTGAAGAACTCCTCCGCTCTCCGAACTTCAGCGACGAGTCTTCTTCCGACACTTTCTCCATTGAGTCGGAACAATCTTTCCTTCCTCTTACCTCTCCGGTTCAAGGTACGCGTTTTGGTCCCCATCCTCGTTCCTCATGCTCTATGGATAGACTAAGGGAATTTAGACGTAGCTGCTGGATTCTGAAGGACATTGCCTTAGTTTCTCCGTTAGATTCTGAGTCTCCATAACTTGTTAGGGAAGGCAATATTTGTGCTTATGAGGTATTCTTCCGATCGTGCGGTCTCACCTTTCCCCTTCTCGAGGTGCTGGTTTATGTTATGCACACTTTGGGCGCTCCACTAGGGCAGATGTGCCCGAACTTCGTCCGATATATGGTTTGCCAACATGTTCTTGCAGAGGAGTGTAGTCTCCCGCTCACCGTTCCTATGATAGCTCGCATGTATGCCATCAAAGGTATTACTAGTCACCCCGTGTATTTTCATGCTGCCACGAACATCAAATGCAAGGTCTTCATCGGAATGCCAAAGAAAGATGAAGACTGGAGGCATCGTTACTTCTTATTTCCAGTGAACAAGTTCACTTTCGGCGACCTCACTCATCTTGCAATTACTGATTGGACCCCTGAGCCTGGTAGAGGCTAGACTCGATTTCAACTTATTTTCCTTTATGTTATACATGTACTTTTTTATAAGTGACTAACATTGTTTTCATTGTTCTTCCTCCTTGGTAGATCTTTTGATCAGGGCAGACTTCTACCTCGATATCGCACACTATCTCACCCGTGTTCGACTGGGAAAGGTTAAGTGGAAGGAGTTTGACGCTGCTCACTTTCGGGAGTTCGCTTCTCATCTCCGCACCGTCACCGTTGCCGAGCGTTCCGACTACTCTCCCGCAGATTTTAAGGGTAAGCGCCTCCTTCCTTACTAAGCATATATTCTACACTTGTAATTTCTTGGATGTAATTTTAACATAACGAGACAACATCCTTTCTTGCAGCTTTGTGTTTGATTCCAAGAACGAACATGTTTAGTTATCGTCAGCAAAAGGCAGCCAAGAAAGCCTCTGGGAAGTTCACCGCCGAATCATCTCGCATAGATCCATCTCCACCTCCTGCTCCTCACTCCACTCGCACGCAAAAAGCAGAGGCTTCCTCCCGCACCGCGGCTCTCCCTCGCTCCACAGCTCCTTCGGCGCACACCAATAAGATCTATACTGAGAAGGATCACGTTGAGAAGATCATCACTCTGTCTCCTGTGGTGATCCTTTCCTCTGCGATGGGGAGTGAGCTTGCCTCTGGTAAGGCATCATCTCGAGGTTTGAAGAGGAAGGCCACTGATAGCGGAAAGGGGAGAGGTGAGCCAAAGAAGCCTAAGAGTTGCTGGAACTTCGACTATCAGTTGGAGTATAACATTTACACGGACAAAGCGTCCACTGCCTTTCTCGTGAGGCAATTCCGTGATCCAGGATGCGAAATCCCTCCACTAGAGGACCTCCCGGAAGAAGATAAGGAGGACTACTTGAAGTTTTCGGATGTTGTTGTGCTGGTTAGCTTTCTCACCCTCCTTGTCACTTTTCTATACTTAGCCGTTTTGTGTTTTTCTAACTTTGACAAATTCCCCCTTCAGCTACTTGTTGGATACAACAGGACGGTGCACTCTGGTACGCTGAAGGCTGAGGCTGCTGCCGAGAGTTTTGGCTTGGCATAAGCCAAGGGGAGGATTGAGGCTCTTTCTTCTAAGATTGAGTCTCTTACCGCCGAACGAGAGAAGAACAGGGATCTAGTCAAGCAGGCGAAGGTGTCCTTCAAAAACAATGCCAATCTTGAGTACAAACTGAACCGCTGCCAAATCTCTCATGATGGTTACAAAGGGAAGTTTGACTTGGCAATACAAAACATGTATGATGACAAGGCCGATTTCACTGCTCAGCTCGGGAAAGCTGAGGCTCGTCTTCAGGAGGCGGAGCGGGTCCGTGCGTGCGTCGAGCTGTTACTGAGGCCAAGAAGTCAATTGGTGAGCGAGTCCGTACGTGCGTCGAGCTTATGCGTTTACATGCTTCATTTTGTCTTTTCTTTCATAATGCGATTTCCTTGGTGAATTCCTAACGCTTTTATTTTGAACAGGTGAAGCTTCACCTTGCTGCTCGGGATAACGCTCTTGAACCTTTTGCACAAGCTTCTGAGACTTCTTCAAACATCGAGCTTCTTGAGGAGATTGTTCGTGGTGGTATTACGGACTTCCAAGCTGAGCTTGAGGAATTTTCTGCTGACAAGGAGTCCCTTATGACCACTTTAGCCAAAGCCAATGCGAAGGTTCCTCCGCTTTACATTGTAGGCTCTCCACTACCTTCTCAGGTCGCTGCCACCCCGCGTGTTGCTGATGTTTCCGAAGGTGCTCTCGACGAGTTCGGATCGAACGTGGGATTCTCCATGGAGGAGTTCTTAGCTGAGACAGTGCCGACCACAGAGACGAAGTTACCACGTATCAAGGCCTTGCATCCTTTGGAGGTTGAGGTGACCCGCACCGAGGCCTCGCAGCTCACAGATGGAGAGGATGGCCACACTGGGACTTCCGAGCCTACTGATGTGACGGAACTCCGCACCAAGACTTCTCCTTCTGTTGCAGCTGATCTCGCACTCCCTTAGGAGTATTTTAGTTTCTTATTAGGCTTTGTTATTCTATTTTATGTATCTTTGCCCGGGATGACCCGATGCCTTTTGTTTGGAACCTATTACATTGGATCATTTTTGATTTTGTTCAGGATGACCTGATGCTTATCTTATTTTACTAAGTTTTTATCTTTGACTTAGCATTATTTGCCTTAGTAGATTTTTAGCTCCTTCTGTCTTTCTTGAGTTGGGTGGTGACTTAGTTTTACATCTTCCCCCCCCCCTGACTTTTGCCGAGCTGATTCTTGTTCAAGGGACGACTATTTGATGTTAGCCATAGCTTTTATCCTTATCCCCAAACTGACCTTACCTCGAACCGGGCTGAACCGCTACTGACCGCTCGGGTAGGTTAGTGCATTTTCGTTTTTGAAGCTTAACTTTTATGTTAGATCATGCTCAATGCGACTTATGTCGCATGAGCTAAACTCAACCCGCCCCATACTAAACTAGTGTGTTTTCATTCATAGTCACACCATTGTTCATGTGTTCTGTTTTGCACGTAGCTTACAGTTAAATTTTTCCACGCTGTGGTGGTTTAAGGGGTTTGCTTCTGCTCGTGGCTCGCAGCGGGTCGCGACATCACCGCAGTGGTTTTTTTTTTGTTGAACAACAAAATCGTTGATGAATGCCTTGTGAAACGAAAAAGTAACTTTTATTCATTCGAATGAATCCCGTGTAGGGGTTTACATAAGAAAATTAGCGAAAATTAATGGTAAAAGTTTTCCTTTGAGTCCGCATATCCTTTAGTAGTAAGCTATGAGGTGCATTTCCACGATCTTTGCACTGGCACTCCATCCTCTGACTCTAACTTATAGACATCATACTGCACCACCTTAGTTATCCTATAAGGACATTCTCAAGTGGTGCCCAGCTTTTCGGTGCCGTACTCCGCTATGTTGGAAAAGACTCTCTGGAGAACTAAGTCACCTAGCTTGAAACGACGCACCTTTACCCATGTGTTGTAGTGACGTCCCACATCGTGCTGATAGTTTTGCAACCTTACCATCGCGGCATCGCGTCTTTCGTCTACTAAGTCCAAACTATCGGCTAGCATCTCGTCATTTTTGTTCCGGACTTACAGTGTCCGCCCTCCTGAGACTTGGGACTACGACCTCAGCGGGCACCACTGCTTCAATTCCATAGACAAGAGAGAATGGTGTTTCGTCTGTTTTTTTGTGGTGTGGTTCGACACGCCCACAAGACACTATGGATTTCATTCGCCTAGCCTCCCTTGAAGGCTCCTAATCTTTTCTTAAGGTTGCTGAGTAGAGTTTTGTTTGAGGCCTCCGCTTGTCCATTCCCTTGGGGATACCGCGGGGTGGACTTGCTCAACCTTATCTTCCAGGTCGCACAAAACGCCCCAAATTTGTTCGAAATGAATTACGACCCGTTATCAGTCATGATCTCATAAGGTAGCCCGTGGGGACATATGATATTTCTCCATATGAACTTTTGTACCGCTGCCTTGGTAACATTCTTGAAAGCTCCTGCCTCTATCCACTTAGAGAAATAGTCAGTAAGGACTAAGAGGAACCTCGCCCCTCCTGTGGACGGGTGTAGTGGTCCTACGACGTACATCGACCATCTCATGAATGGATATGGAAGAAGAGATAGAGGACAAGAGCTCCGCCGAACGATGGATTAGCGGGGCATGCCTCTGGCACATTTCGCATTTTTTGGCGTACTCTTCACAATCCGTCGCCATCGTTGGCCAGAAATATCCTTGGCGCTTGATTTTTAACACCAAAGTCTGCCCTGGTGAATGTGATCCGCATTGACCTTCACGTACTTCTCTAATAATGGTTTCAGCCTCCTCCGGACCGACACATGCTAGATAAGGCCCCGCCACACTCTGCTTGTACGGAATCCCACGTACAACGCAAAATCTTGCACTTCGGACCTTTAACTTACGCGCTTGCCACTTATCTCCAGGAACCTTTCCTGTGGTGATGTAATTTTCTAGCGGACTTCGCCAGTCTTTACTTGTATCGTCGTCACGAGTTGTTCCCCAGTTCGCCTCGGGTGGAACGCCGGGTTGCTCCATCCCGAGTAAAGCGCCAGGATCCTTCACCCTGAGCTGAGCATCAGGACATTCCACACCGAGCTGAGCTTCAGGATTATCCACCCCGAGATAAGCTTCAGGATTCTCCACCCCGAGCTGGGCTTCAGGATTCTCCACCCCGAGCTAAGCTTCAGGATTTTCCACCCCGAGCTGAGCTTCAGGATTCTCCACTCCGAGCTGAACTTTAGGGTTCTCTACCCCGAGCCAAGTTTCAGGGTTCTCTACCCCGAGCCGAGCTTCATGGTTCTCCACCCTGAGCTGAGCTTCAGGATTCTTCACCCCGAACTGAACTTCAGGATTTTCCACCCCGAGTTGAGCTTCAGGATGTTCCACCTCGAGCTGAGCTTCAGTATTCTCCACCCCGAGCTGAGCTTCAGGGTTCTTCACCCCGAGTTGGGCTTCAGGATTCTCCACCCCAAGCTGAGCTTCAGGATTCTCCTCCCCGAGCTGAGCTTCAGGATTTTCCACCCCGAGCTGAGCTTCAAGGTTCTCCACCCCGAGCTGAGCTTCAGGATCCTCATCTCTTCTAATGCTCGTCTTCTCATCAACCTTGTCTGGATAGCCATAATCGGATAACGACTTGATATACTTGGCTTTTCGATTGTCTCCACGGTTATCATTCTCCTGACCAATGGATCTAAAGTGGACGCCAGCGTGGCAAACGCATCTGCCGAGCTATTTTCTCCTTGCGGTATTTGCGTTAACTCAAAGTTGTCGAATTGTGATATGATGTTTTGAACCAATGCTACACACCCCTCCATCCTGGCATCCTTGGCTTCATAATCCCCGCTTACTTAACTAGTCACAAGCTGAGAGTCACTCCGCATTCGAAGTTCTCTGACGCCGATCCTAAGTGCCAGCCTTAAACCCACAATAAGAGCCTCATACTCCGGCTCATTGTTCGAGGCATTGAATGCCAGTCTGTAGGACTGTTCAATCACTTCCCCGGTTGGGGACTCCAACCTAACTCCCACTCCGGACCCGGCTCTAGTGGAGGAACCGTCTACATGAAGCTCCCAAGCCTGACCTAGAGGGGAACTTTCTTGACCCCCGAGCGAAAGCTCGATGAGGAAATATGCTAAGATTTGTGCCTTTGTACTTAGTCGATTTCTATATTCTATGTCATATTCACTTAGTTCGATCGCCCATTTAACCATTCTCCCGGATTGGTTCGGTCCGTGCAATATCGTACATAGTGGCTAAGTCGTCATCACCACGATTGAATGCGATTGAAAATACGGACGAAGTTTCCGAGCCGACACCACTACTGCGAGGGCAAGCTTCTCTGCCATGGTGTACCTTGTCTCCGCCGAAACAAGACTCTTGCTTATGTAGAAGAATGGTTTCTTCTCTCCCCTTCTTCACGTATTAGCACTCCGCCCACATACAAAAATAGAGGTTCCCCGAGCATGGGCTTAGCCAGGACAGGAGGGTACGCGAGATACCCCTTCAGCTGCTTGAAGGCTTCCTCACATTGTTCATCCCACTTAAACTTTTTGTTCCCCTTCAAAAGCTGATTGAAAGGAAGGCACTTATCAATAGATCGCGAAATGAACCTGTTCAAAGCAGCAATGCGCCCCGTCAAGCGATGCACCTCCTTTAATGACTTTGGGGACGGTATGGAGAGTATCGCGGTTATATGCTTTGGGTTAGCTTCGATCCCTCTTTCAGTTACTAAGTACCCTAAGAATTCCCCTAAAGTGACTGTGAAGGAACACTTTTCTGGGTTCATTTTCATCTTGTACTCATTTAACGTCTCAAAGCACTTCGATAGGTGATGAACATGATCATCATCCTCTAAAGACTTGAGAAGCATGTCATCAACATACACCTCCATTGTTTTCCCAAGTTGAGAAGAGAACATCTTATTCGCCAGCCTTTGGTAAGTTGTGCCGGCGTTCTTCAACCCGAACCGCATAACTTTGTAACAATAGATTCCTCTGTTGGTAATAAAAGATGTCTTCTTCTTATCGTTTGGATGCATCCTAATCTGATTGTAACCAGAGAAGGCGTCCATGAAGGAGAGTAGCTGGTTTCCCGCTGTGGCTTCTACAAGTCTATCAATGTGTGGGAGCGGGAAGCTGTCTTTAGGACAAGCTTTGTTCAAATCGGTGAAGTCGACACAGATTCGCCTCTTTCCATTTTTATTTTTGACAACCACGAGATTAGCCAGCCATTCGGGGTAATGGGCCTCTCGAATAGAACCGTTCGCCAAGAGTTTCTCCACCTCATCGTTAACAGCTTGAGACTTTTCAAGACCAAGCTTTCGTCCTTTCTGTTTGACGGGTTTGTACGCAACATCGACATTCAACTCATGGGAGATTACTTCAAGATTGATTCCTGGCATGTCGCTTGTTGCCCAAGCGAAGGTGCTCTTGTAACTTCGTAGGAATCACACTAACTCCCACTTCAACTCTCCCTTTAGTTGCACACCAATTATCACACATTTGGTTGGGTTGGTATCTTCAATCAGTACCCTCACCGTGCGGCTTTGGTGACGCTCTTCGGCAGTGCTCCTGCTCTCATTGGGGCCACCATCATTCTGCAGGTTGCCAGAGTATTCGTTATCCAGCGGTAAACCTGCAGAGCTCTGTAGTTGTTATTGGACTCTATTCTTAAGTCCAGTCATGTAGCACATGCGAGATTTCTTCTCACTTCCGTGCAAAGTCCCTACCCCATTGCTGGTTGGGAACTTCACACACTGGTGATAAGTGGATGGTATCGCCTTCATCTCGTGCAGCCAGGGCATGCCTAAGATTACATTGTACGCAGCAGAACGGTCCACCACCGTGAAATCTATCATCTTCAATACTCCGCATGCGGACACAAGGAGTCGCACTGTCCCTAGAGACATCTTGGTTGTCCCACTGAATCCTGTCAGAGGAGTTGGGGGACCTCTCACCTCTGTTTTCTCGATCCCCATGCGCATCAAGGTTTCAAGGAACAACACGTCCACGTTGCTTCCAGTATCAACTAAGACCCATGAAACCTCAGAATTGGCCCCAATGTCGACCTGGACCACCAAAACATCATCATATGGAAGGTCTAGCTGTGAAGCATTACTCTTAGTGGAGGTAATTTTGCAGCTCGGGGCAGGGGTGAACTTAGCCTTCCCGAAGTCAGCTCTTCTCACGTGGGATTTGATTGAACACACTGAATCTCGGCAATGCCTTGATCCCCCCAGGATGAAGTCTATCCGCTTCTTCTGGGATGGTTTAGAGGTCTCTGCTCTCTCCGGGCTGCGGTTTCGCTTCGGCGTGGGCTCCTGGCCATGGTCCTCTGCTGCCTCCATCTCACGCCTAACCTCTTCTAGGTCTATGTTTGCTCCTGCTAAACCGTCTTGCGCGAGTTTCTTACTTATGAAGCTTTTAAGCTTAAAGCACTCATGTGTGGCATGTCCGTTGCATTTGTGGAGTTCGCAGTAGGCGTCTGGATTACGCCCCATCATCCTTGATCCATCTTTACTAGGTGCTCTCTTCCTTCCTTTTTCTACGTTGTATGAGTGTGATCCTCCACTTCCGCTTCGGGCTTCCTTGTTGTCTTTCTTTTCGAATTTCCTCGGTGTGAACCCTGCCTAAGAACTCTTAGTAGAATTGTTGAACTTCTTGGAGAGAGCTACCTTCTCCTCTTCTGCGGTAATCCAGTTAGTGGAACGATGAAGGGCGTCCTCTATGGTGTCCGGCTTATGAATAGTCAAGTTGAAGTGGAATGGGGACTCATGCCAAAGCCCATGCTTTAGTGCGGCTAGCGCGGTGGACTCACTGACTCCAGCAAATTTTGCATTTACGGCCTTGAAACGCTCAATGAACTTTCGTAGAGGCTCCACTGGACCATGTGTCACCGTCCATAGGTCGGCATCTGAAGCGCCCTTTTCCATGAAAATGGAATAATGTTTCACACACGCCACTGATAACTGGGTAAAGCTATCGATTGACCAAATTTGAGTTGTGAGAACCACTCCAGAGCGGACCTTGTAAGGTTCTCTACAAACAGTCTGCAATACCCTGCGTCCTTCTCTTCCTTGCTGAAGTGAGCACGGGTTACCGCAATTCGAAAGGTAATCATGTGCGCCTTTGGATCAGATTTTTCTTCATAGAGGGAAAGTCTAAGGTTCCCGGTCTCTTTTATTATAGCTTCCGTGATGCGCGGAGTGAATGGAGTTTTCTCTGTCTTCGTGATGACGCGATCGATCTCTGGTGCCGCGCTCGACACGCGGTGGACCTTTGATGTCATGGCGAGAAATTCAGCATGCGTCTTGTCAATTGACCGACGCAAGCTCTCGTAGTCACCTGCACCTGTGCCAGAAGGGAGCTCACCAGGGTAGCGAGCAGAGTCCTCACCTCTGCTAGAGCATCAACAACTGGGTTGTTCAGTGGTGGATCCATCTCAACCTGCTAGGTAGGGTGACTTCTTCAGAAATTTCTTCGAGTCCCCACAAATGGCGCCAAAATGTGAGAACAAAATCTCCCTCACACTCAAGTTGATTAGAATAGGTGAAAGAAAATGTATATCTTTATTAGAATAACTCTTTGATTACAAATATCTCTCAAGTATTACAAGTTTTTCTCTAAGTGTGAAAATTTTACAGAAGATTTTCGGTCCCCTCTCCGGACCTCTACCTAGACTAATTATAGGGCTCTCTTTGCGGCTCCCCTCCATATCCTTCGCACTCAATGTGTTTTCAATGCTCTTGATCTGCCGTTACACCTTTTGAACTTCTCATAACCGTCGGCTCGGTCGTTTATGTGGAGCCCCTCGAACTAGGCGTCTTGGTGAGTTGAGACAGCCCATTCGGTGCTCTACCTGTGGTGGGCTTCGCCGGCCCATTATTCGCTTCTCATGTTCACGAGCCTCGTGTGGCTTGTTGTAGCCCGTATTCGGGTATTTCGTCAAGATTCTCCGATAGAGCTCTTCGCGCGATGAGCTCTCTCCGCTCTCCGCGCACAGAGCTATCTCTGCTTTGCGCGTCCAGAGCTCTCTCCTCTCTCCGTGCACCGAGCTCTATCCGCTCTCCGCGCACAGAGCCATCTCTGATCTCCGCGCACAGAGCTCTCTTTGCTCTCCATGCACAGAGCTCTGTCCGCTCTATATGCACCGGGCTTTCTCTACCCTCCGCGCACAGAGCTCTCTCCGCTCTCTACACACCGAGCTTTCTCTGCTTTCCGCACACAGAGCTCTCAACGTGCCAAGCTTTCCTTCAATGCAGCTGGGTTCAAGGTGGGCTGTTCTAGCCCATCCCTATCTTCTTCTCACCTCTAGCCGACCCGAGCCCACTAATTTCCCAAGTCGATTAGTGCGCCCACAATGAAACAAAAGATCATCTTTTCTTCGCACGCCCTTATAGCTTCACCATCGGGTCGGAGCTCATAAAGCACATCCTGCATCGTCATCTCAGTCCTGACTGGTCCACCACTCTTCTTGAGCTTCGCCGTACAACTTATACTCGTCTAGAAGTGGTCCTTCTAAAGCTCTGCTTCCAGACAACCATATACCATATATCTCGCGAAAGCAACAGGCGCATACACGTTATACTCCACAACACTCTACTCGTCTTAGGCAGCTTATCATCTGTAGCATCACAGACAGGCTATCCAGCCTTGCTTATGGACCTTCCTCACCTCTCCATAATCTGCACCTCCGCCGGAGATCTATTTCCCAATGACACTTCCAATGCCATATATGACGTGAATGCAATGGGCGAATACACGCTAGATCTCCACAACACTCTACTCGTCTTCGACAACTTATCATCCGTAGCATCACTGACAGGATAACCAGTCTCGCTTATGGACCTTCCTCAACTCTCCACAATCTGCTCCTCCTCTGGAGATCTATTTCCTAATGACACTTCCTTTCTCTAGGTTACCTCACCTGGATCAGCTCCTCGGAGCTTAATTGTTTTCACCCTTTAGGTTGTGTTCACAGATCTATACTCTTTTTTCTGATTCTAATTTTATCTCACATGATTTATTAAAATAAGGTCTTAATGAAGCAACATTTGAACACTCTCCAAACCTAAATGGATCTCGGCATTGCCACCCAACTTGCTCAATTTAATATTTTTTATGATTTTCAAACCCTTGTACATATAACCGCTATTTTATCAACAACTTTAATATTTCATCAAAGAATATTATAACAAATCAATAAAGAAAATATAATAAAATGAAATTTAAATAAAATTGGCATTTTACTCTCAAACTCGACATCTCCAAAGCTTTCGATTCTGTTCATTGGGATTTCATTCTCACCACTCTCAAGGTTTTACACTTTCCCCTTATCTTTATTCATTGGATACGCCTTTGCCTGTCCACAG